>JAJOOD010016336.1:0-17562 GCA_029582525.1 Solanum tacnaense | reverse complement strand
TTTGTTTGATCAGTTACAAGGTGCCAAGTGCTTTTCAAAAATTGACTTGAGATCAGGTTATCACCAAGTGAGGGTGAAGGAGAAGGATATACCCAAGAAAGCTTTTCGAACACGGTATGGTCATTTCAAATTTCTCGTTATGTCATTTGGGCAACAAATGCACCGGCAATTTTTATGGATTTGATGAATAGGGTGTTCAAGACATTCTTAGATGTATTTGTGATAGTATTTATAGATGATATCTTGGTGTATTCAAGATCAGAAGAGGACCATGCACATCACTTACGACATGTATTACAAGTTCTTCGTGATCGGCGGTTGTATGCCAAGTTCTCCAAATGTGAATTTTGGTTAAAATCAGTGGCGTTCTTGGGTCATATTGTATCTGATAAAGGAATAAGGGTTGATTCACAAAAGATAGAGGCCGTGAAAGATTGGCCAAGACCAACAACACCCACATAGGTTCGTAGCTTCCTAGGGTTGGCAAGTTATTATAGAAGGTTCGTTGAAGGATTTTCTTCTATTTCTGCACCTTTAACTAAGCTAACACACAAGGCAGCTAAATTTTAGTGGAATAATGCATGTGAAAGAAGCTTACAAGAGTCGAAACGTAGGCTAACTTCCGCACCTGTATTAGTACTTCCTGAAGGCACAGAGGGGTATACAATATATTGTGACACTTCAGGGGTTGTTTTAGGATGTGTACTCACGCAGCATGGTAAAGTAATAGCTTATGCCTCAAGACAACTGCGGCCACATGAGAGAAACTACCCAACACATGATCTTGAACTAGAAGCGGTTGTATTTGCTTTAAAGATATGGCGCCACTATTTATATGGGATTCACGTTGACATATATATACACCATAAAAGTTTGCAATACATCTTCAAGCAGAAGTATTTGAATTTGAGGCAGCGAAGATGGTTAGAGTTAATAAAAAATTATGACGTTGATATACTATACCATCGAGGGAAGGCAAACGTAGTAGCCGATGCTCTCAGTCGCAAGACAATATCAAGTACTACTGAGCAGAGCATGGAAAAAGAAGGGATGGCAAAGTATCTACGTCAACTAGCTAGTTTGGTAGTTCGCCTTCTTGAAACCCCAAAAGAAGGGATTGTAGTGCATAATGCGGCAGAATCTTTATTAGTAGTTGAGGTGAAAGAGAAGCAGTTCAAAGATCTTACTCTACAACGACTTAAGGAGAAGGTAAATCAAGGTACGACAAAGGGATTTGAGCTTACACAAGATGGAGTACTTTGTTGTCAAAACAGATTGTGTGTACCTAATGTAAATGGGCTAAGAAGGAGGATAATGACAGAAGCACATCATTCAAGATATTCCATCCATTCGGGATTAACTAAAATGTACCATGACTTGAAATGAGTGTATTGGTGGGGGGACATGAAGAAGGACATTACAGAATTTGTGGCTCAATGTCCAAACTGCCAGCGAGTCAAAGTAGAGCACCAAAAGCCGGGAGGTTATATGCAGTGTATGGAGCTTCCAACTTGGAAGTGGGACATGATCAACATGGATTTTGTCACTGGTTTTCCCCGCTCGTTTCGTAAGTTTGACTCCATATGGGTAATAGTTGATAGACTTAGCCGTGCGGGTAAAAAGGTGATACAACACTGCCCTTAGAAGCTCCCTTGAACAAATGCCTTAGCCGTGCGGGTAAAAAGGGCATCCATTCAAGAAAGCCTTCAAGGCAGATGAAGCAGTTCACTAACCTTAGAAATTCTCGTGAACAATGCCTTAACCATTTTAGGCGTAAAGGCAGTTCACTTGAGGATTTAAGGGACGTGAAACAGTTCACTGTCCTTGAATGGCCTCGTGAACTTTGCCATTGCCATTTTGGGAAAGTTGGGTGTTCACCATGGGTTCAAGGGACTTGAAGCAGTCCACGGACCTTAAAAGGTCCCTTAAACAATTACTTAGTTTTTTTTAAGGGGCTTTAGACGTGAGGGTATAAAGAAAAAAAAGGCCCCACCGAATGGGGACCGCCAAGCGTGAGGGCTGCCCTAGTACACTAGGCAGTGCACGTTTGCATGTGGGGGCCCACTGCCATGTACTCCCTTGTAGACTTATGCCTTAGCTTTAAAAATCTAAAGGCAAGTCCAATAAAGGGTTTAAGGAAGTACATCAATTCAAGGGCCTTAAGTGCTCCCTTGGTAATTGCCTTAGTTTTATTTGGGCAATCCAAGAGAGGCATAAAAAGGGGTAATCTCGTAATTTCCTTTGTAGTCCAAATTAAATTTGTAAAGTCTATATTATTTTTAAATAAATATATATATATGGTGTAAATAGGCCTGTTGAATACTCCAATGGATATGCCTTAGCTTTAAAAAGCCAAAGGCAAATTCAAAGGGAGGGTCCAAGGCTAGTGGACCACTTCAAGGACTTTAAATGCTTCCTTAAACATTTCCTTAGTTTTTTTTGGCTACGTCCATATGTGGAGGGGTGTTTTGGTAAATATTATTTTTAAGTTAAATTAGAAAGTGGGTATATTTTATATTATTTCTAAATAACTATATAAGGGATCTTATATTAAACTATTCCAAAAATTAATCACTTTCACAAACACTCACTTCAAAATAAAAAGTTCATCTCATCTCCAATGTTTCTCTCTCTACAAAGTTTCTCCATTGAAGAACATTCAAGCTCCAAGATTAGGGTTCAAGTTCCAAGGTTTTCGACCCAAATTCGTGGCAAAGTTTCATTAACGTATGGTAGTCCTTTATTCTTGGTTAGCTATCACCAAGAAGCCCTTTCAACTAAGTTTTCAAAGATCCCCAATTTCTAGGTTTTCAATCAAATTCGTAGGTCTCTTTCTAAACTCGATTCCATTGATCTATAATGGTTAATTATGATTATATATGAATGTTTGTGGATGAATTAATGTAATTGTCATGGTTTTTGAACAAATTCCCACAAGACCCATGATTTCCCTTCTTTCTCAAATCTAAACCCTAGTATGTCTTTAATTATGAATGAAGGATGAAAATCTAATATGTTTTCATGTAATTAAGTATTGAATTGTGATGTTATCCTATATGATGTATGAAAATAACGAAAATAGGGTTGAATCTTGAAGAAAGCCTTGATGGCTATGAATGAATGTTTTCAATTGGTAAGTAGTCTTCTATTGATTTGTTGATCCACTTGAGGTGGAGATGTTTACTTACTATGTATCTTTTGTATGAATGGTTTGATTCACTTTTGGTGGAGATGCTTACTTGTTAGTATGAATTGTAGTGTTGAGACAAGGTCGCTCTTCCCTATAACCCTAGATATGACTAAGTATGAATACATTATGAATATGAATGTTATGTTATGAACATGGTATGGTCTATATGTTAAATTGTTTGTGGTGCTATTGTGGAAGAACCCTACCCACATAATCCCCTATACGGATATATGATTCTATACATACCATGAATGGCCTACTTGAATGATGAATTTATCCTTGTCTATTGTATTAATGTTAGATAGGTGATTTACGTGGTCTAAGATCCTTAAATCCAATATATGTAAATTGTGCATGAGTTGGGATATTATGTATATGTTATGACCCCCTTGACAAGGGAGGTGTCTATGATGTTAATGTTGTTGTTGTTGTGCCATTGGGAGGACAATCATGCACACACACACTCCATGCATAAATATGCATATGATATGTCTATGTTGTCAATTGAAAGGGTAATTCTCATATACATCTTTACATACTATTATGCATGAAATGTACATGACCATGAAGATATGACTATGTATGCTAGGATGTGAGTATGAATGTTATGTTATGATTATGGTAGTGTTGATATGTTGAATAAAAGGTAATTCTCATGATGAAAGGCTATTCTCATCTTTGAAACCTTTTAGCTATATGATGGATGATGGATGATGGGTTGAGTCCCTAATGCATTCCTTATTGAATTAAATTGTAAGTAATGGCCAAATACTACTTTAAAAAGGAATAGTGCTTAGCACCGAGTGAACATGAAAATGAGATGGAAGCTTTTTCGTTTAGCAAGTCCGACTTCCCATATGGGTTCCTTGAACGTTTAGCAAGTTCGGGTTCCCAATATATATTTAGCAAGAGTGGCTTAATGAGAACCACTCTTATATGGAAGTGCCAATTTGGATCGTAGATCTATAAGTTAAGAGGTAGGAGATTAAGGAACTGCTACCATGTGAATATGAGGAGTGGTATTTTAGTAGGGGTCTTTGTGAAAGGCGGTTAATTGGGAGGTAATGGGCCAATGTGATGTCCCAATATCCTTATGTTCCCTTCTATTCCTCCTCTAGATTAAAGTGATTAGTTCTCCTATACTCATTTAATGATTGTGGAGTCTTGGATGTTATGTGTGTCCTATAATTTCCTTGTTCCATAGAGTTACTTTTGCTAACCTTGGTAGAGTTTAGATACATGATTAGTAGACCTCTATTAGTTTTAGAGCCCGGTAAGGTTATAATCAGTCTTGGCAAAGCTTAGGGTAGTTCGAAAGGAGTAGTATTTGAGGTTTTTTTGTAAAAAAGGGGACTTACTCCCAAGAGGGAGATCATGTGCTTGGATAGCAATTTTGACTGAGAGTCCCAAAATCCTCATCCCTTCTCCTATTTCTATTCTAACTTGAGACCAAGAGTTTCTTTATGGGCTTTTTTTATGTTTAGGATTCATGAGTGTATTGGTATTTTCCATGATCTCCTTATGTTAGGCATGCTTTTGAAAGATTATTATTTTTAAAAACAAAAATAGATTTCTCATGATTTGCATATTTCTCATGTTGTTGTGCATTCTAGTTCTAGTATAGATATGTCATATTTGACTTCACGAGATGGTGTGATGAACATGCTTAGTTGTGTGTTTACTAAATGACACTTAGGCTCTATGCTAATTGTGTTGAGCTTGCTTTTGATGATAAAATGTAACTCTTCCTATGATCTTGTGATTCATGATGTTTAGAAGTGTTGGTTTAGGCTCACTCCTAAAGGGGGAGATGGTCGGCCTAGCTAATATTATTGAAATTGTCTAAATGTGCTTTTTAAGAAGTAATTGCATAGTTGGCTTAAGTTAATATGATAAGCATGATTGGAAGTGGAGAAGAAAATTTCCTCCAATGAAATGGAATATGTCTCAGTTGCATGCATATTAAGTTTGTAAAGGTAGTCCTTATTTTCTCATGTTGTATGAGGTGTGTTTTAAAATAAAGATTTTCTACTAAGTTGTGCATTGTGTATAATATGGCATACTTAACTTCATGATGTGAATTCATGAACATGCTTGAATGTGTGCTTATGAAATGGCATGTTAGCTCCTTATATGGTGTTGAACTTGCCTAGAGAGTGGAGGTAGTTCCTCCCATGTTTATGTGGATTAATGAGGGTTGTGCATTTCCATAAAAACTTGTGTTTTTGAATGAAGATGAATTTGTGTGAGTTGTTTCCTTCATGTTGTAGTGCATTGGTTATAAGTGATTAATTGTATTTCATGAAAATAAGATATGTGCATGTCTTAGTGAGGAGTTGAGAAGTTCCTCCTAGAAAGAGTGCTATTGAAAATGGAAACTTGCATATGAGCTTTATGATGGCATGTGAGCATGTTATGACTAGGAGAAGGTAGCTCCTCCTAGAACATAACTAAACATGATAATGTCATGCATATGGATATGTAGTTCCTACTCCCTTATATTTGCATTGACTATGTTGAATTGGAGTTAAGTTTCCTCCTTTGAATACGTGCTCATTGTGAATAGTGCATTTTTTTGAGTTGTTCAATATTGTGATGTTTCATGCTTGTTTGGGCTGCTAGTCTTGAGTCTTTAAATCCAAAAAGTTTTTCAAGTATCATTTGAGGAAGAATGTTCCTAAGGGGGAGATATTGTAACACCCCGTACGGACTAGTAAGACCTAGTTAAGGCTTGACTAAATCTAGTGTAACATTCTGGAAAATGCTAGGTCAAACTAAAGCCTAACGTATGAATCTTAAAAGTTTATGCATAAATGTGGATTTGTAAAATAGTCCAAATTTTGACTAAGTATATATTCAAGAGATGGTTAAAGGGAGATGAAAGACATCACTGCCCTTAGAAGCTCCCTTAAACAAATGCCTTAGCCGTGTGGGCAAAAAGGGCATCCATTCAAGAAAGGATTCAAGGCACGTGAAGTAGTTCACTGACCTTAGAGGCTCTCTTGAACAATGCCTTAACCATTTTAGGCATAAAGACAGTCCACATGAGGCTTCAAGGAACGTGAAACAGTTCACTGTCCTTGAAGGGCCTCGTGAACTTTGCCTTCGCCATTTTGGGCAAGTTGGCAGTTCACGCATAGGTTCAAGGGACTTGGAGTAGTCCACGGCCCTTAAAAGGTCCCTTAAACAATTACTTAGTTTTTTTTAAGGGGCTTTAGTCGTGAGCGTATAAATAAAAAAAGGGCCCCACCGAATGGGGACCACCGAGCGTGGGGGCTGCCCTGGTACACTAGGCAGTGCACGTGTGCATGTGGGGTCTCACTGCCACGTACTCCCTTGTAGACTTATGCCTTAGGTTTAAAAAGATAAAGGCAAGTCCAAGAAAGGGTTTAAGGAAGGTACATAAATTCAAGGGCCTAAAGTTCTCCCTTAGTAATAGCCTTAGTTTTATTTGGGCAATCCAAGAGAGGCATAAAAAGGGGTAATTTCGTAATTTCTTTTTTAGACCAAATTAAATTGGTATAGTCTATATTATTTTTAAATAAATATATATATGGTATAAATAGGCCTTTTGAATACTCCCTTGGATATGCCTTAGCTTTAAAAAGCCAAAGGCAAATTCAAAGGGAGGGTCGAAGGCTAGCCGACCACTTCAAGGACTTTAAATGCTTCATTAAATATTTCCTTAGTTTTTTTGGCTATATCCATATGTGCAGGGGTGTTTTCGTAAATATTATTTTTAAGTTAAATTAGAAAGTGAGTATATTTTATATTATTTCTAAATAACTATATAAGGGATCTTATATTAAACTATCCCCAAAATTAATCACTTGCACAAACACCCACTTCAAAATTAAAAGTTCATCTCATCTCTAATGTTTCTCTCTCTACAAAGTTTATCCATTGAAGAACATTCAAGATCCAAGATTAGGGTTCAAGCTCCAAGGTTTTCGACCCAAATTCGTGGAAAATTTCATCAAGGTATGGGAGTCCTTTATTCTTGGTTATCTATCACCAAGAAGTCCTTTCAACTAAGTTTTCAAAGATCCCCAATTTCTAGATTTTCAATCAAATTCATGGGTCTCTTACTAAACTCGATTCCATTGATCTATAATGGTTAATTATGATTGTATATGAATGTTTTTGGATGAATTCATGTAATTGTTATGTTTTTTGAACAAATTCCCACAAGACTCATGATTTCCCTTCTTTCTCAAATCTAAACTCTAGTATGTCTTTAATAATGAATGAAGGATGAAAATCTAGAATTTTTTCATGTAATTAAGTATTGAATTGCGTTTTATCCTACATGATGTATGAAAATCACGAAAATAGGGTTGAATCTTTAAGAAAGCCTTGATGGCTATTAATGAATATTTTCAATTGGCAAGTAGTCTTCTATTGATTTGTTGATCCACTTGTGGTGGAGATGTTTACTTACTATGTATCCTTTGTATGAATGGTTTGATTCACTTTTGGTGGAGATGCTTACTTGTTATTATGAATTGTAGTGTTGAGACAAGGTCCCTCTTCCCTACAACCCTAGATATGACTAAGTATGATACATTATGAATATGAATGTTATGTTATGAACATGGTATGGTCTATATGTTAAATTATATGAGGTGCTATTGTGGAAGGACCCTACCCACCTAATCCCCTATAGGGATATATGATTCTATACATACCATGAATGACCTACTAGAATGATGAATGTATCCTTGTCTATTGTATTAATTTTAGATGGGTGATTTACTTGGTCTAAGATCCTTAAATGCAATATATGTAAATTGTGCATGAGTTGAGATATTATGTATATGTTATGATCCCTTTTACAAGGGAGGTGTCTATGATGTTAATGTTGTTGTTGTTGTGCCATTGTGAGGACAATCACGCACACATACACTGCATGCATAAATATGCATATGATATGTCTATGGTGTCAATTGAAAAGCTAATTCTCATATGCACCTTTACATACTATTATGCGTGAAATGTACATGACCATGAATATATGACTATGTATGCTAGGATGTGAGTATGACTGTTATGTTATGAATATGGTATTGTTGATATGTTGATTAAAACGTAATTCTCATAAACACTATATGAATATGAAACGAATGAATATTCTCACATGTTGTTGGTTCTATGATGAAATGTTATTCTCATCTTTGAAACCTTTGAGCTATAGGATGAATGATGGCTTGAGTCCCTAATACATTCCTTATTGAATTAAATTGTAACTAAAGGCTTAATACTACTTTAAAAGGGAATTGTGCTTAGCACCGAGTGAACATGAAAATGAGATGGAAGCTTTTATGTTTAGCAAGTCTGACTTCCCATATGGGTTCCTTCTATGTTTAGCAAGTATGGGTTCCCAATATATATGTTATCTCATGAGATTGAAACCTTATATGTTTGGCAAGTCCGAGTTTCTAGTAGCAATCTCCTTGTTCCATAACTATGCTTGCCCATATAGGTATTCGCTAGTGGATCCACCTAGAAGCTATTATGATGGTTCAACCTTGGCAAGAAGAACACTCTCTTTTCGGTGTGGGAGTAGAACACCAGATTTCATGTAGCTCACATGGTCTATGTCGGTTAAGGTTATTCTTCCCTAAATAATAAGATAATGAATGGACCGTGAGCTACTCTATAATTTCTTGGTAAGTTTGCTAAGTAGGAGTGGGGGTATGAGACTTGACTCATACATAGCACTAGTAGACTTGGTAGGATATGGTAGATGGTTCCTTCACATAGTGATTATGACATGAATGCATGCATGTATATTGAATGAATGGTTGTTATGAGTGACTTGTCTTTATATTCAAATGGTACACATGATTGTTTCTTTACTTATGACTATTGTTTATAATGAGGTCTAAAGGATAAAGTGCATGACTAAGGTAGCCCTATAGGAGTGCTTAGTGAGGTTAGTATTATGGGATGTTAATCACACATTGAACAAGTGTTCCATAGGGGTTACTAAAGTAGTGGCTATACTAAGAAATGAGCATGGATGTGATATTGTCTTATGTTGATATGAACTTATGTTAGGTATGATCATAGTGGCCTAAATGTGATACTTAGTGTAGATAGGACTATGGACCCTAACTATGCATTGCACGAGTAGAACTTAGGGTTACTTATGTTGTTGTTCTATTATGATGTTAATGTCTTGATATTAACTATGCATAAGTGGTGTGTCTTGTAATAGATGATATGTGCCCTATGACTATGCCTATGGTGATGTTTATTACCCTTTGTGCTTTGATGAACTATATGTGAGTTGTTTATGACTTATGATTCTTCAACTCTTTCAAGATTATGTTCAAAAGTGCATAAAGAATGGTTTCAACTAAATGCCCCTTTTAAGCATGCTTTAATGGTTTTTATGCATGGCTTCCATACTTAGTACTTTTGTGCTAACCCCTTCTTCTACATTTCTTACAATGTGTAAGGTTTGGAGACGTGGTGTCTTATACTTGGAAGATAGGTTTCTAAGGAGCTTGGGAATGAAGACTTGGGGAGTCCTCATAGTTTCGAGGACGAACCCACCTTGTTCACTTATGTCTTTATTATTATATTTTTTGATTTATGTAAGGATAGTGTCCCTAAGTTGTATTAAAATAAATTTAAGTCAAATGTTATAGATGGTTTGAGACATAGTGTCATAGGCTCTCTCTTATTTTATAAAGTCTTCGATTGTAAAGAAAAGTTTTAAATATTCCTCTATTTTCATATGCTTTAATGTTCATGCTATGCTAAGGGCTTGTATAAGACCTCTTCGAGGTCGAATACACCGTGTTAGGACTAGGGGGTTCTCTCGGGTCGTCAGAAGAGTCGACCACGAAATGGTCTTATTCAAGTCCTTAGAATTCATTCATCATATAGGCAATAAAAATAGTGCGGAAATAAAACTTATTTAAAACTAACAATCTTAAAACTTTGATACCAAGTTTGTCACGACCAGAGAGCACCCCCAAGTCGCGACACGGCGTATTCGACCTCGAAGAGGTCTTACACAAACCCATAGCATTCGTTCATCACATAGGCAATCAAAAGAATGAGGCTCTGGTGGTTCCCCTGGCCATGACTAATGAAGGGATTAGGGCGGCTTTTCTAACTCTAGCTCAAGCCATGATAGCTCAAGCTAACCGAGATGTAGGGCCTAGAGTTGTAACACCCCTCAAAATGAAATAGGATAATTAGAGCTTCACATGCATGTTAGTAGTTGATAAACTTGTATAAATGTTTGAAAATGAGTTTATAGGTCAGTTTAGTTAAGTTTGAAGTCAAACGTCAAAGAGACGTTCAAGACATTCGAAAACTAGTCGTTTGCGTGCTAGTGTGTTCTAGTGTGTCTTGCATGTTTTTATGTGTCGTATAAACTCTAAAATCAGTGGTGATGACTCTACTATCCTAATAGGCATGTTTAGGGTCCCAACATCCGGGTAAGACTCCCCAAGGATCAACCTACGGGTCCTTGGAGAGGACCCAAACATGAGCATAAAAGGCTCCCTAAGCAGTGTGTTTGGCATTCTTGTTTGCCGCCAAGGGTGACGCCTCGTCAGGCCATTGAATCCCCGTCAAAATGGGGCGTAGCTACACACTTATTTGTGGGAGGTTAGCCTCCAAATGTTGAGCCTCTGTCCCAAAGAACGATCTACTAGGATGGTCCGTCAATGGCGGCCGTCGTTTGGTGCCATGTTTCACTGCCATGTTTCGGCCAAGTGTGGGGTGAATTTACCAATTCACCCCACGTTCTAATTAGACCCTAGAGGACTATTTTACCTATTTTGGGTATTTTAAGTTAGTTAAAACTCTTTAACCTAGAATTAGACCCCATTATTCCAATTGAACCTTCCCTCTAAAATAAATTCTCGATCTAGAACTCCATGGAACACATTGATGAAGCTTCATACTAGGGGTTGAGTTCCTACTGATTTCTCCTTCAAATTCATAAGGAAATTAATCACAAAGATATGGGGATTTTTTCTTTGATTCTCCTTTCAATCAAAGAGTCAAATCAAAGTGATTTCAATGTTTTTCAAAAACACTAAAAACTCCATTTTCAATTCTAAGCTTGGGTTCTTGCCTGAAAGTATTTAAAATGAAGATTTATTTTAATATTGATGGTTTTAAGATAAAAAACACCATGAACCCTTGCATATCTTGACATCCTAATTTTTGGGTCTAAAGTGGGCCCATTGATTATGAGCTAATAATGTGATATTAATGTGTAGATTGTTGTGGGCTATTGATTTATCTATTGTTCTATATTGAATTATGAGGAATTGTTGTTCAATTATGTTATATTGTATGTCGGCTTTGAATGGGCAATTGTGACCTAAGGTTTATGATGCTGATGAAGTTTTCAATAGATTATTAATTCTAGTATTTTATATAGATATAGTGTAGATGTTAGAATTGTGTATTTTGATCTCTTTGAAAGTGGGGAGGTGTTTACTTTATAAGCATGTTGTGCTCATGGCCTTGTAGGCAAAGTCAGATGATTGTTGTTTTGAGTAATATTGATTATGTTCAGGTAATGTGATATGATGTGAATTTGTGTATGGTCTAAGGGTATAACAGGTTACTTTGTGTAGAGACTTTATGTGGTATGCTTGGTTGTTGTCTTCTTAGAATGACTTAGAATGAAGGTGAGGTTAGGATAGAATATGTTTACCTACTCTTACACCTAGTGAAGAATGAATGGAGGAATGTGGGAATGAACAAAAATAATGGGAGTTAATGCTAATGAATGAAAGTTGGGTCTATTGTAAGGATAGTCTCATAAAGTACTCCTTTAAATGAATGGGGTTCCTAGATGAAAGGTTTTCTCATCTTTCAATCCAAGAGCTTCCTTAATGAATGAATGTGGGTTAGGATGAGTACTCCTTCGTGAATTGAGATGAGAGTACTTAGTAGCAATCCTTATCCCTAAATGATTGAATGTTGAGCTAGGATGGGTACTCCTTTGTGAGTTGAGATGAGAGTACTTAGTAGCAATCTTTATCCCTAAATGAATGAATGGTTGGCTAGGATGGGTACTCCTTCATGAGTTGAGATGAGAGTACTTAGTAGCAATCCATATCTCTAAATGAATGAGTGAAATAAATGTCCAACTCCGTGGGGGAGTAATGTCTAGCACCGAGAGGATATGAAGATGTGTGGATACTCCTTCGTTATTTGAGATGTGAGTATTTAGTAGCAACCCTTATGATGGGTGCTCCTTCGTGAGTTGAGATGGGAGTACTTAGAAGCAATCCTTGTATCCCTTAACTATGTGCCCACATAGGACTAACTAGTGGTCTCTACCACGTAAAGGCTAAAAGAATGACCCTACCAAAGGCAAGTGGGGATCTCTAATCTGGTAAGAGTTACTACCGAGATTCGATGTCAAGCTCCATGGTCTATGTCGATTAAGGCTCTTCCCCCACATTAATGAATGAATGAACTAGGGTATCTTAAGGATGTACTACTTAGGATAGGTGGTGGAATGTGACATCATGTAGGCATTGCAGAAGTAGACATTTAAGGGAGATCTTGGTGTGTCGTAGTAATGATAATGAATGAATGAGTCTTCTTGGGCTAATTAATGAAAGTGTTTGTCTTTGAGCATGTTAATGTGAAAGTGAGTCATAATGAATTGAATGTAAGTGCTTATGTGGAATTGAATGTATGTGATGATCTTATGTCAATAATGAATGAAATTGCCTAAATGCATTAAGTTTAATGAATGATGTATGTTGAGATGTGAATTGAGCTTGTCTTGTGTAGCCTTGAGGATCACTTGTGTGTGGTATGTAGAGGTAGTATGGGCTGCCTCACCATGTCTTACTTAGGTTAGTCTTGGGATGACATTTGATGAGTGTTCTAGTTTTTTGAAGTGACTTGTTTGCTTATATGCCTATATGCCTTATGTGATTAATCGGTGAAGGATGAGGTATGCATGGTAAGTGCACTTTGTGTGACCTTATGTGGTGCATTACTGTGGTTGATGGTTTGAGACGTTGCCCATACATTGCACAAAGGTATTTCTTAAGGGTTACTTAAGGTGGGGGTCCAAGCTTATGATGTATTGTGAAGCATATGACTTTGTATTGTTTGTTGTGACCTGTAAGGTGCCTATTATGTTGATGTTCATGAGATTTTATCAAAATGGCATGAGAGCATGACTTCCAAACAAATGTCCTTTTTAGCATGTTTTGCATATCCTCATACTTAGTACGTGTGTTGTACTAACCCCTTTCTTCCATTTTACTACAAGTGTAGGTTGTGGTAACTAGGAAGAGATTGTGCTTTGGAGTTGCTTGGATTGCTTCACTCTTCCAAGTCTTTGGTATGTCCTCAAGATTCAAGGACTATGTTTAGAAGTTTCTTCGTCATTGTAATTGACACTTAAGTTTCATTTCATTTGTAAAGGACTGTGTCCCTTAGTACGTTTTAAGTTCTTGTCTAAGAATGGCTAAAGAGACTTAGTAGTTCCGCTTGCGTATTGATGTCTTCAAATGTTGATGACTCTTGAAGTCTTATGGTTTTATAGAATAATGTTTTTTAAATTCTTAGTGATTTTTATGATCTATGCTCCGAGAGGTCAAATCCGCATGTAACGGCTAAGTGGTGCTCTCGGGTTGTTATAAACTTGGTATCAGAGAATGAGGTTTTAAAGATTACTTTTAGATTCAAAGTCTCAAAAGTCACGTTTAGTAGAGTCTTGTTCATCGGTGTGAGTCGCGACACATCTATGAGCGAGAGGTTATAGGAAGATAGAAGTTTCACTTTCTTTCATTATTCTTGATGTCGTGCCTTAGAGTTTGGTCTAAAGGTGTCCTTTTCCTAATCCTTCTCTTGTGTTTATAGGATATGAATACGAGGGCTAACCAGAGGAGAACGGAAGAGGAGATAGATGATGGGTGAGTTCCTCCTCAAGGAGTGCAAGGTGACCAAGCTCCTTTAGGTGGGCAAGAGAATGTGGTTCCGGTGGTTCCCCCGGATATGACTATTGGGGATTTTAGAGAGGCTTTTATCTCCCTAGCCCGTGCCATGACTATTCAAGCAAATAGAGATGTGAGGCCTAGGGTGAAAGCTATTAAGAGTACCGTGGCCTCAAGGTTAAGGGATTTCACAAGGATGAACCCTCCTACCTTCTTTGGTTATAAGGTAGATGAGGACCCACAAAACTTTATAGATGAGGTGTTTAAGATTGTGGATGCAATGGGAATGACTCCTAGGGAGAAGGCGGAGTTGGCTTCCTACCAACTCAATGATGTAGCTCAAATGTGGTTTGAGCAATGGAGGGATAAGAGACCCATAGGGGTTGACCCAATTGATTGGGGAGTGTTTAAGACGGAATATGAATGTGAAGGAATACTCTCTCAAGTTTACCCAACTCTCTAAGTATGCTCCTACCTTGGTAGCAAATTCTAGGGCTAGAATGAATAAGTTTGTGATTGGTGTTTCCGATTTGGTTGAAGAAGAGTGTCGTACGGCCATGCTCCATCATTATATGGATATCTCTAGGCTTATGTTTTATGCTCAACAACTTGAGGAGACAGAGATTAAGAGGATGAATAGAGATATGAAAAGGGCTAGGCTGGATTAACAAAACCAATCTAGGTCTAAGAAGAGGTTTTATAACCAAGATTCTTCAATGCTCAACAATGATAGGGTGTATAGCCCTAAACCTCGAAGAGGGAATGGAGGTGGTTCTACTTTTGACAAGCCTAGGTGTGCTACTTGTGGAAAGCAACCTTTGGACAAGTGTCTTGCCGGTACGGATGGATGCTTTGGATGTGGGAGTAAGGGTCATAAGATGAGAGATTGCCCTACACTTAAGGCAAAAGGGAAAGTGACCAATCAAGTTGCTCATGATGGCCCAGATCCAAATGCTCCTAAGAGGAACCGTTTCTATATGCTTCAAGCTAAGGATAAGGGAATGAATGAAGATAAGTAAATTTCTTTGTTGTTTGATGATAACCTTAGATGGGTTTACCCCAACTGGGGAATGATTAGTTGAGTAGTAAGGTTGTTGATAACCTTACCTTTTCCTTCTATTCTTATTCAAGCTTGAAACAAAGAGTTCTTAGTAGCATGTTGTATGTTGGAGTCTTATGTTAATTGAGTTTTCATATTCTCCTTTTGATGTCCATATTTTAGTCGAATTCTTGTTTAAATAAATAAATGAGTTTTCATGCTTATGTCCCTCATGATTTATATGCATTTATGAAGAATTGTTTAAACTGCTCAATGAGATGCCTAGTTGAGCATGCCTTGATGCGAACTTGATGTTGCATGATTATGCTTTTGAGAGAAATTGTATGGTAAGCCTATAAATGTTATAATGAGCATGATATGCTATGAAGAAGGAAGTTCCTCCAAAGAAATGAGAAATGGTAAAGTTTTGTGCATATTGAGTGGTAGATGTTATTCCTACTTTTTGAATTGCATGAAAATCTTGTTGTAATGCTTTTTATGTGGAGTTGATGTTTACTCCTTGATGTGTGCTGTAGTAATGATATTAATGCCTGTTGCGGGCTGCTAGTCCTAGAGTCTTTACTATATAATGTTTGAAGTGTCATTCGAGGACGACTGTTCCCAAGTAGGGGATATTGTAACACCCTTCAAAATGAAATAGGATAATTAGAGCTTCACATGCGTGTTAGTAGTTGAAAAACTTGTATAAATGTTTGAAAATGATATTATAGGTCCGTTTAGTTGATTTTGAAGCCAAACGTCAAAGAGACGTTCAAGACGTTCGAAAACTAGTCGTTTGCGTGCTAGTGTGTTCTACTGTGTCTTTCGTGTTTTTATGTGTCGTATGAAATCTAAAATCAGTGGTGGTGACCCTACTATTCTAATAGGCATGTTTAGGGTCCCAACGTCCTGGTACGACTCCCCAAGGATCACCCTAAGTGTCCTTGGAGAGGACCCAAACGTTGGCATAAAAGGCTGCCTAGGCAGTGTGTTTGGCAGTCTTGTTTGACGCCCAGGGTGACACCTCGTCAAGCCATTGACGCCCCGACAAAAGGGGGCGTAGCTCGACACTTAGTTGTGGGATCTTAGCCCACAAATGTTGAGCCTATGTCCCATAGAACGACCTACCAGGACGGTCCGTTAATGGTGGCCGTCGTTTGGTGCCATGTTTCACTGCCAAGTTTCGGCCATGTGAGGGGTGAATTGGTAAATTCACCCCTCGTTCTAATTAGACCCTAGATGACTATTTTACCTATTTTTGGGTATTTTAATTTAGTTAAAACTCTTTAACCTAGAATTAGACCTCATTATTCCAATTGAATCTTCCCTCTAAAATAAATTCTCTCTCTAGAACTCCATGGATGACATTGATGAAGCTTCAAGCTAGGGGATGGGTTCCTACTGATTTCACCATCAAATTCCTAAGGAAACTAATCACAAAGGTATGGGGATTTTATCTTTGATTCTCCTTTCAATCAAAGAGCCAAATCAAAGTGATTTCAATGTTTTTCAAAAACACTAAAAACCCCAATTTCAATTCTAAGCCTGGGTTCTTGCCTGAAAGTATTTCAAATGATGATTTATGTTAATATTGATGGTTTTCAGATCAAAAACTCCATGAACCCTTGCATATCTTGAAATCGTAATTTTTGGGTCTAAAATGGGCCTATTGATTATGAGCTAATAATGTGATATTAATGTCTAGATTGTTATGGGATATTGATTTATATATTGTTATATATTGAATTATGTGGAATTGATGGTCAATTATGTTATATTGGATGTTGGCCTTGAATGGGCAATTGTGACCTAAGGTTTATGATGATGATGAAGTTGTGAATAGATTATTGATTATAGTATTTTATATATATATATATATATATGTTGTAGATGTTAGAATTGTGAAGTTTGATCCCTTTGAAAGTGGGGAGGTGTTTACTTTTTAAGCATGTTGTGATCATGGCCTTGTAGGCAAAGTCGGATTATTGTTGTTTTGAGTAATATTGATTATGTGAAGGTAAAGTGACATGACGTGAATTTGTGTATGGTCTAAGAGTTTGAATGGTGGCCTTGTGTAGAGACTTTATGTGTTATGCTTGGTTGTTGTCTCATTTGAATAACTTATAATAAAGGTGAGGTTAGGATAGACTATGTTTACCTATAGTCACAACTAGTCAAGAATGAATGGAAGAATGTGAGAATGATTGAAAATAATGGGAGTTAATGCTAATGAATGAATGTTGGGTCTATTGTAAGGATAGTCTCATAAAGTACTCCTTTAAATGAATGGGATTCCTAGATGAAAGGTTTTCTCATCTTTGAATCCAAGAGCTTCCTTAATGAATGAATGTGGGTTAGGATGAGTACTCCTTCGTGAGTTGAGATGAGAG
>JAJOOD010016335.1:0-39180 GCA_029582525.1 Solanum tacnaense | reverse complement strand
CCAAATTTCCAGGTTCTGAACTTTTTCCAAAAGTGACTACTTCCAATTTCAAGCTTCTTCATATTCATTTTAAATTGTTGGATGTAACACAATTAAAACGAAATTACATAAAAACCCCTCATTGAACCTCATTATAAAGTCAACACAAAGTCATAGGCTCTTGCTTAACCTATCATTTTCCGAGTCGTTACATTCTATCAAATGGGTAAGATTAGTTTCATCTTTACAAAGGTCCAACTTAAAGAATTTCAAACACCCACTTCTAATTTTTCAAAAATGGAAAACTTCAATTCTTCGAAGCTAAGGAAATTAAGTCTCAATACTCAGAGTTCAAACTCAAAAATTACTCTAATGAATGTTCAAAATAAAATTTGATATTAAACATAATGTGTGAAAATGTATTTATAGTCGCCAAAAATATGCTGCAAAGGACCATTCAGTGTAGTAAGTCGGGATCGCCGATCTGTTTGGCGATCCTCCTTTTGGTACGTTCCATCGCCTTTTTGCTTTGGCCTTCAGCATCCTCAAGTTCTATAACTTTGGGCGATCCAACACTGCATCGCAGAACCACTCGATGACACGCCGACTGCTCCTTTCTCTCGCAGATTTGATTTTCTCCTTAAGGGCTTGGCACACTAGAACTTTAGGCAAGATAATAGCCATTCGGCAAATCGCCCAATGGATTAGGTGATCACCATGTCTTTTTTTCTTTGTTCTTTCAGCTGCCTTGTTCCTTTTTGCCCATTAATGTCCATGCTTTGATCCTCACTCTATCTACCTGGAAATCAAGGGTTTTACATCAGTTATTGGCACAAAATAAGCATTTGAGGACACTAAATCTATCCAAATAAAGCCCTAAATGAGTTCAAATCGTGGACTCATTAGTATGTATTGATCCAACAAATTTATATGCATTTTTTTAAATCGAAATTGATATTCATTTTTTCATATTAACTTTACAAAATTTGTATATATTTTCTTAAATCGAGATTGATATTCATTGATATACATTGGTCATTACTCGTCTAATAAATAGGTATAGATCTATTTGCATTGCTATTTTTATTATTTTACATCATTATATATTGATTTCTATTCATCAACAAAATTGTATACATTTGTTTGAGATAAAATTAATGTTCACGATCAAATTCAATCAGCAAAATTCAATAATTTATATAATTATAATAATTCACAAATATATTAATTAATATATAAGTATCAAAATTAATACTCAAAAGCAAGTTAGTACATCATATAACTCTGATCATAGGGAAGAAAAAAGGTTAAAAACTATGGAAAATTGACTAAAATAAATATGAACGAGAAACACAATGTTTTAAACTCCTTAGATCCTTATCTTCTCTACAGAGGTGTAGTGGGATGAAGTTATTTGTTTCCCCTTCTTAGATGAAATACGAAGAGGCTCCGGTAAGCTGAATCCTAACCCAAACTTAAGAGTGGCGATATAATATTCTTTTTTTGTCAACCGCATTTGAGAATTTGTAAGCCCATGTATCTATTCACCAGTGACTTTACCTGCGAGTTCTCCTGACTTTCCTGGATTTGAGAAGTTGTAACCTGATTTTTCAAATAATGTGAAGACCTTTTGATCAAAGTTCCCTTTTATCTTACCAACTTGGGTATTTCCTTTGGAAGGCTCCAAAGTGAAAGACGCGACATGTGCAACTGGGACTGTCTTTTTCTCCTTCAAACCTTGGAATGTTGTGTGACTCAATTCTTTCCTCGATGGGTGAACTTGTTGAGTACATTTCTCTAGTAGTGGTTGTCCCTTTTTTCGACAGTCACATGGAATATAGCGAAAAATTGGTTTCTCATCATCAATATTGTTCTGCATGTCTCCTTTAGATGGTGAAAGCTTAATGGAAACCTCTTCCGTTCTCTTCTTAGACATCTTGATAGCAGCCCATTGAACTTTTCTATCTTCGAGATCAATAGAGTCTTCTTCCGCATGTTTCTCCATATTTGATCTTCCAGAATCTAAATATAATTTTACATCTACAAAATATGACTCCTTCTCAGTGAAAGGATTGATGTCTGCATCAATTTTGACTACTTCACCATCTTTCAAATACTTCATGCCACCACTGCATTTTCATGAACCCAAAGACGTCCGAGCAATAAGTTGTATTATGTTTTGGCATCTATGATATGAATCAAAGTGCTTGATTTCACGTCGCCAATGGACAATCCTACGCGAATCTTCCCTATGGATCGTTGTCCTCCTTGATTGAAACCTTGGATTGTTAGGTCACTTTTGAACATTTCATCAATAGAGATCCCAAGTTTTCTCAGAACAACTTTTGGCATGGTATTGACTGCCGAACAACCATCGATTAGTATGCCATTAAGATGTTGTTCCCGAATAGACCCTACAACAAACAAAGGTCTGTTATGTAGCTTAGACCCTAACAATAAGTCATCATCTGTGAAAGCAATTGTAGCACAACATCGGGTAACTTTTTCATCAGTTTGATGTTCTTGTGTTATGGCTGGATTATGCCCGCCTTTGCTTTCCTTTGTGTCGTTTGTGCTGGAAATAATGTGTGTTGCACCAATTTGATTACCGCAAAAGATTTTTTTAGGAAATAATTCATTTAATGTAATGGGCCTTCGAACCTTCTGTGATAAAGAACCATTAATATTTTGGATAGTAAGAATTCATTTAATGTAATGGGCCTTCGACCCAATAGATGTAGTTGATTGACATCACTCCTTATTGCTCTTGTGTCAGGAAGTCGTATCCTAAGAACTACTTGATGTCTCCGCTTCTTATGTGTAACCAAAGTCCAACCATCAACTTCGTTTTCTTCGTGGTTGTCTATCTCTAGTGACCCTTCAAGAGTTTTCCTTGGAAAATAACCTTCAATAGGAGTTAAACTTCCGAATTGCAAGAAAGTGGACCTTGAGCACTTCTTTTGATTTGGTGCTACACTAGCATGATTTGCCTCCGCTTTATCATCCCTGTCAATGATAATTTTTCCTTCACTTACTAACATCATGATTTTCTCCTTCAAGATAAAGCATTTACTTGTCGGATGGCCAAAGACGCGATGGAACTTGCAGTATGTAGGACCACCAATCTTATTGAATTCTTCAGGCCTCTTTGATTCAGGAAGATCAATAACTTTCTTAGCTAGAAATTCATCAAGAATCATAGGTACTTCTGAATCTGCAAATGGGTAGACTTTTGGCTCTAACTCCTTCAAGGTTTGATGTGGCCTCTCCTCCCTTGGATATTGACTTGGGGCTTCCTTCTCTTTTAGTTTCTTCTTGGTGGTGACGTTTAAAAAAGTTTTTTTCACCACCAAAGATTCATTAGTCTGGATCTTTGAGGTCATACCTTTCTTGAACTCCTTTTCCTTTGTCATATTAGCAAAAGGAGATGCCTTCCCATGACATGCGATGCTCAACTCCATATCATTCGCTCATGTAGAAAGTTCCTAAAAAGTTCGCGGTTTTATTCCTTGTAGTATGTATTAAAGTCCCCAATGCATACCTTGAATGCACATTTCCAAAGCAGATATTTCAAAAAGACGATCCTTGCAATCTACACTCAATGATCTGCAACAATTATGGTAATCCATCACAAGCTCATCCTTTCTTTGCTTAGTGCCAGTAAACTCAATCATGCTTACAGTTCCGTGAGTACTGTAGAAATGATTGAGGAATTCTTTCTCGAGCGACTCCCAACTATCGATGGACTCGTGTTCTAGGTCGATATACCAGTTATATGCATTCTCTTCAATGAACGAACAAACTCTTTTACCAAAAGGTCACCATGTGTTCCAGTATTGCTACAAGTTTCAACAAAGTGGGCGATATGTTGCCTTGGGTATCCCTTGCCATCAAATTGTTGTAGCTTTGGTGGTTGATAGTTTGTCGACATTGATAGACAATCAATATGTCTGGTGTATGGCTTGGAGTAATACAAGGAACTTTGTGGTGTACCACCATATTGAGCCCTGATAGTGTTTGTTTTCATGTCTTGCAACTATTTGACAGATAGTGCTGCAACTGAAACAGTTTGTTTCTCATTTTGAAATCTTGACTTCGCTAGAGATTCCTCAACTTCCTTGTTTCGTTGATCAAAACCAGGTGGACAACTGGGGACATGACTTGACTTTCCAGGTGTGAAGGCCCTCAACTTGTCCATAAGTTGAGCAATATGGAAAGTTTTGTCGTCAACGAATTTCTTCAAGGCCTCAATGGTTTGCTCCATCATCACAAACTTTTCATCCATGTCAGTTGAGTCAGCCATTAAAGCATTGACATTCATTGAAGTTGGAGAATCCATTGAATCTTCAGATTCAGTAAAGTTGGATCCAATTTGAGAAAATCCTCCAAAGAACACGGATGTAAGATTGCCCCAAGGTGTTGCAGTTACGACCATCGTATGAGAGTTGTTTTTTTCATCTTCTCAAAAGAAGTGAAATATTCAGATCCATCTAGCCCATTGTTCTTGAACCAACATTGATTAATTGGGCCAACATGACTGAGATCAGCAGATACGACACCAATAGAGTCCTTGTATGAAAAATCACTACTCTTTCTAAAGGCCATTGTAGTAGTTGACTTAGTATTTTTTGGTTTGCAATAGAATGATATGAAGAGCAGAATCGGTCCCACTTGGCTTGCCAAATTTGTTCCCATCAAATTTCCTTAAGTGCTGAAAATAGACTGCAATCAAAATGAATAAAAGAACAAAATGTGATTTTTATTGATGAATCATTGTGAGTAGAATTATGTTGTCCTGTTGATTCTCTCTCCTAAGCTTCTCCAATATTGGAGGGCTTTCAATAGTGTACTTCTCTATTTTTTTGATGATGTAGACCTCATTGAGATATTATTGATCTCCATGAATGTCCGAAAGCACTTCGTGGTTTCAGGTTGATCTCCGAGAAGAACTCCATTAATCACTCCTTCGAAGAGCTATGTAGTTGATGTAGCTTTCTCCAATTGTATAATGCTTGTTGAAGAGTTTCTTAATGCCCTAGAATGTTATGTCTATCCCTTATTTATAGTTGTAGGGGTGGACAAGGTTGCTTGTGATTGGCCAAAGGATGTCATTTTGACACTTGGCGGATTGTGATTGGTTCTTGCATTTGACTAGGACTACCACCTCATTTAGACACGAGGCATCACCTTGTTGGTTTTGGATGCCTACTCACTGTGACACATGGCACGAGGTTTAGGCTTCAAGGTGAAATGGACCTTGGATTTGAATTTAATAAGATGGACTTATTTATTTGTAAAGCCCAATTAATCATTCACCCAAAATGAACATGGATTTAATTAAAAGTTTTTATGAATATGATCCAATACAATTTATGTGTCTACATATGCCCCTTACTTCGAAACTTGTCGACGTGTAGGCTTGCTGAAGTTTTGCGACCGAACTTGAAGTATTCATGAATGTGTTTTTAATTTTTGAGACTTGTCAACGTGTAGGCTTGCCGAATTTGATGACGAGAGTTTTGTTTTCCAAAACTACAAACATGGAACTACGACATATAACATATTTTTAGCCAAATTCCTCTTCAATTGCTACAGTTTTGATCTTCAAGGTTGAACCCATTTCTGATTGACAAATTTACGTGTCCGTAGTGTAAAATTCATTTTCTAATTGTAGAACAATTGAAATCGCAAGTCGTTTGATTTTTCCGAAACTAGAAACATGGAAATACGACATATAAAATATTTGTAGCCAAATTCCTTTTCAATTAATACAGTTTTAATTTTCAAGGTTGAACTCATTTCTTATGGTCAGATCTTTTTGTCTTTTGATTACTCCAATTGTGTTTTCGCCAATGTAACCACTTTTTTTATCAGAGCCACATTGTGCAATCTTGATTTCCAGCAGCGACAATGGACTTTAGTGACTGAGATACGCCATACCCTTGCCTTGAGATCATGGAGAATAAGCGACATTCACGCTCCAAAGTTCTCACCTTGAAAGTTCATTCTCCGGTGATCGGCCCCATCCCCAGAGTGATCGTCAACCGAAATGAAGGATGTTACAGACAATTTCTCCAGCAATGTCACAACTGAGAAAGTTTTCCTCTTGAAGTGTTCCACTCATCAAAATGTTGTTGTTGCCATCCCTCTTCGTCGTGCTGAACATCTTAGCAATTTGTGTGTTCCTTCTTCTGGGTTACGTTTGGTGTGGTTCGCTATATGTCTGGCTATTGGGAGTGGGTAGAAAATGTGTTTGCCCGTTGCTAGGAGACTTTGGATAACATCAAGACTTATGATGCTATCTTTGCTTCAATGTTCACATACGACCATAATGAAAATGTTCTCTAGGCCTTCTGAGAGAACTGGCGTCCATCCACCTATATGGTCTCTACCTTCGTTGGAGAGTTATCTATTTCTTTATGGGATTTGAGAACCATTAGAGGCCTTCATGTTCATAGTTCCTTTTATGATAAAGTTATACCCTCGGCTAAGGAGTTGACACATGTAGATGATCAAGGGAAGTGTTTTCTCCCAAGAAGTTCTCATTCTTATTTTCGGCATTCTACCAACTTACCAAAGGTGCCATTGACGAAGTTTCCTTTCAAGAATGGAGAAAGTTTTGGTTTAGGGGACCGAGAAAATATGTTGAGCCTTCACCTAGGACGTCTAAGAATTGTACAAAACCAAGGATGAATCATGATCCTTCTAGAAACATTGACATGAGCTTCTTACCTCGAACCAAAGAAGAAAATACTCCTTTTGTTGAGCTAGGCGTAGAAGAAGCATTCAGAGACGAGTCTTATGTGGCGGCTTTTCTTGCATGTTGGCTTTGC
This sequence comes from Solanum tacnaense, assembly GCA_029582525.1. Taxonomy (NCBI): domain Eukaryota; kingdom Viridiplantae; phylum Streptophyta; class Magnoliopsida; order Solanales; family Solanaceae; genus Solanum; species Solanum tacnaense. Next base: position 32,368 of record JAJOOD010016335.1, on the reverse strand, counting down.
AAGTTTGTTCTTCGTAACAAGAAAGCTGATTGTATTCGTGCTAGTGTCTTCAAAGCTGGAAACTTGATGGCTCATGGAGAAATATTTTCTTTAGAGGTTCTGGTTCTTGCAAGCATCTATCGCTGCCTACAAGATATATCCACTTCTTCAAACTTGAGTGCTTGCAACACACTACTTCTCATTCATTATGTATATGGATGGATAGGTGAGTATTTTCAGACCTACTACCGTGTTACCCATCCCCAACGAGGTGTGAGAATGTGGCAGATTTCTGGAGAAAAAATGGCAAAACATTTTGACCTTGTTGACATTCGCAAGTTATTCTAACAAGTGAATGTGCATAACCTCCACAATCTGGCCATGCTTCAAGGAAAAGAGCTGCATATTGATGATAGTGGAAAATTGTCCACTTCCTGGAGCAATTTCCTTATAGGCCTTCGTTCAAGTTTTGTCACTTTGAGACTGGATGATGAACGAATTGTGGAGCCTTATAGCCCTCACCGTTTCAGTCGATAATTTGGATAATGTCAAAATGTTCCTCGTGCACTCATAGAGCACTATTATGATGGTTCACTGCTGGCTTTGGTGCAACTATGGGATGCATGTGTTCATCTTGGAAGCTCTTCGAAGCTCTTCGAAGATCATCATACCAATGCATCCATCCAATAAGGGGTCTTTAATGACTCGTGAGTATTCAAACTAGTGGCCATCTCATCGAGAGATTCTGCTGAGATGAAGTAGCCACATAATTTTGAGAGGTGTGAAAAAGGATGATGCTTCTTTACCAACCAAAGGAAAACAACTTCAAGAAAAGCTTCCTCACTCTTTAATGTCTAAGGTGACGCCAAAGATCCCTACGCAATCTGTCAAAGTCGTTTCCAAGTATAAAACTTCGAAGGGCAAGGCTACACATGTGGATAATGGAGTTAAGAGTCCTTTATAAACTCCCAAGAAAGCCAACATCACTGATAATGAGGTGATCGACATAACTCAAGAGGAAGAAACCTTCTAGCTCATCGGACAAAAGTGTTGAAAAGTCACTTGGCATTGCACCATCTTGTAGCAACACGTCCAAATCATCCATTTTACTCCATGAGATTGACATCAGTACTAGTGCTACCTCTAGCTCTAACGAGATCAATGTTAGCCAAGAGCTACATTGGAAGCGTTTGAAGAAAAATCCTAAGAAGTTGAACAATCAACAATGCGAGTTCGCTGAATTGGATTCCATTAGTATTGATATTGCAATCATTGAAGATGATGTTGTTGGTTCTACAATGCCCTTCACAGAATTGGCACATCAGGTAAAAGTCGCCTCTTGAGTATTTCTCTAAACTTGCCTTTTTTTTCTCATTGGATATTAATGTTGGTTTTTTTAAAAAAATTGTCCAGTTGGGTCTTGGGGAATCCCTAGTGATGTAGATGTATTTTAAGATTATATCACAAGTTCAAACTCCCTCAATGTGGCATATAGTTCCCACCTCCCACTTGTTGAAGTTAAGAGTGAAGCTGCAAATGAGATTCAAGTGACAAAGTTGACAGTCCCTTTTTCTGAAAAAGTTGAAACTTCTCAAAATATCTCAACTACTAATGTGGGTGTTGGAGCACATCAAATTGGATGTGCAAATATCTCCAAGGATTTGATCCATCCTTTGATGGCGATTGCCTCGATTGTTGAACCACAAAGTACTATTTCAAGCTTCAAATTATCTTACATTTCTGGAATGTGGCATACCTTATGTGAGTGTGTTACTCAATTCTATGTTGGATCTTCGGAAAACCTCAAAGAGTTGGAGGCAGGTGTTTCCTTGATTCTTAAAGGGCTTCGAGAAGTTAACATCATCAACCTTTCTCCTTTGGAGGTTCTTTTTGAAGATTTTTTCAAGAAACATAGAGATTGCGATGTTGTGAGGCTGTCCACTTCTCAAAAGATTACAAGAGATTCTCATTAAGAGTTGCTTTCTGCTGCACAACAATATCTTGATACCGTAAATGAGGAGAGAATCAATATGGACAAACAGTTGGACGAGCTTAAAAAAGTCCTTACAAGAGCTGAAAAGAGATAAAAGTGTGGACTTCAAAGAAGAAGAAAACCACCTCCCTTATTGAGGATCATCACAAGAGGCTGTCTGGAAAACAAGAGACTATCACTAAGCGTGAAGATGAAATTCATGCCATTGAGAAAATCATTCCCTTGTCCAAATCAGAAATAAAAGAACTAGCTAAGCTAAAGGAGGATGCCGACACAAGTCACCACCAAATCATTAGCCATAAGCTTTTTCCTTAGTCTTTTATCCTGCATAAGGACATTCTCTTTAAATAAAAAATTTGTTCTATTATGTTTTTTTTCTTGAAACATTGCTATGATGTAGTGACAATCCTTCTTGAATGAATAAAAGTGTTGTCTTTTTCTTCTCAAATTCCTTCTTTTATTTCTCACTTTCAAATGCTTGTCGCGTGATTTGTAACTTGCTCTACATGCCGCACAACTTTCCCCAAGATTTCAGCTTTGAGCTCTTATGTTTGAAATCCAGTAACACGTAGTAGGAACATTCAAACAACGAGTGTGTCATTTCATTGGGAAGATAACTCACACAAATACAATATATGTGAAACTCATGACCGAAAGATTTCCAGGTTAGTATGACTACTATTCCAAAGTTAGCTCGAATGCTGCCTTGATCGACTTTTCAGCCTGCAGTAGAAAACCAATAACTCGATGTGGGAGCATCGAAATAACATGATTCTTCTTTCGTTGGAAGCATAACTCATAGAAATACAACATATGTAAAAATGATGGCTAAAAGATCTCCAGATTAGTAAAGATGTATTTTTCAAATTCAGCTCAAATTATGTAAAAATGATGGCTAAAAGATCTTCAGCTTTGAGCCACTTTGGGAGAAAATCAATAACTCGGCGTAGGAGCATTGAAATGATGTGATTCTTGTTCCGTTGGCGAATAACTCATAGACGTACAACATGTATAAAAATCAAGGCCTAAAGCTTTGCAGATTAGTACAGATATATTTTCAAAGTTAGATCGAATTCTGTCTCCCTAAACTCTTCAGCTATGAGCAATTTTGGGAGAAAATCAATAACTCGGCGTAGGAGACTTGAAATGATGCGATTATTGCTCCGTTGGAGGTATAAATCATAGACGTACAACATATGTAAAAAATCACAGTCAAAAGCTTTCCAGATTAGTACAGATGTACTTTTAAAATTAGCTCAAATTCTCTCTCGCTCAACTTTTCAGCTTTGAGCAACTTTGGGAAAAAATCAATAACTCGGTGTAGGAACCGTGATATGATGCGATTTTTGTTCCGTTGGAAGCATAACTCACAGACGTACAACATTATAAAAATCACAACCAAAAGCTTTCCATATTAGTACAGATGTATTTTTGAAGTTAGCTTAAATTTTGAAACTATAAGATTCTTGTTTCAAATATGTGAGGATCATGTCTTTGGTGTGAAATCCAAAATTCAATGTAAGAGTGATGAAACTATGAGATTCTTATCCCACTTTGATGAGCATAAATTTTTTAAGTTGACTATTCACCAAGAATGACAATTCCTCAACTTTGTGCGCTCTTGACAACAGCAAAAAAGTCTCTTGAACTTGGAGTGTTCACATGAAAATCTTTGCAGTTACACCATTTCAACATAGAGCTTTGATCCAAAGGATATCCTGATTTGATGTTGTAGGTAAATATGCCCCTAATTTTGAGTAACTTATTGAACCATCAGTGAATTACACAAAATTATCTCTACCGCAAGCAAAAAAAACTCAAGTTGAATCGCAAGGCGCTTGATCTAATACCAATGGAATTCATCAGCCTGCCGCATATAAAAAATTCAAATCAAATTTCCTTTTGAATTGATTAGATTAATACCCGAAGTTGAATTCGAAATCTAGCATATTCGATATGCAACTTTGAAAGATCATAGTTGAAGGTCCATGACTCGATGTAGGAGTTTCTGTTCACAAGCTTCTTCTTTTATTGCGGAGAGGGCTTCAAGAATCTTTTCCTTTGTTCATGTGCGATGCATTTGAACTCACGTGCTAGCTACATTATTTTAAAGAGCTAGTGTGATGATCACGCAATGCCACCAAATCTATTCTTTTACTCATTTGACTGAGCTTAGAGTGATTACGCCAAGTGACTATGTACCTCGGTGAAGCGGATCAAGTCATATCGTAGTTCAAGATGATAAGTATTATTTATTTTATTTCAATTTTTTTTGGCGGTACATAGTTTAAACTCTTGCGGGCCAGGAGTAACATGCAGTTTATGCTCATACCTTAAAGAGCGTAGGCAACCTTCATGGGAAGTATTGCTTCAGAAACTTGGCGTTGATTGGACCAACTCTTACACCATCTTGGTCAACAATTTTATAAGCAGCACTTCAATATGCTTCCTTCACAACATATGGCCCATCCCATTTTGATGTAAACTTGTCACCAATGCATTTGTTGAGGATTATGGGTCTCCGGTCTGCTAAAACAAAGTCTCCCACTTGAAATGATCGAGGTCGCACCTTCTTGTTGAATGCTCTCGCAAGTCGAGTTTGATAACACTCCAACTTTTGTTGTGCTTCCAATCTCTTTTCATCCAATGACTCCAACTCTGCTAGACGATGTTGAGTGTTCCTTTCAGTTGTAAGTCCCTCTTGGACTGCTATTTGCAATGATGGAATTTTCTTTTCCAATAGAATGACTGCTTCTATGCCATACACCAATGGAAACAGAGTCGGTTGCATAGTCGTTCTGAAGTTTGTACGATATGCCCACAAAGCTTCACCAACTCTCTCATGACAGTCCCTTTTATTATTTGCAACTACTTTCTTCAATAGGTTATCAAGTCTCTTGTTAAAAGCTTCAGCAAGACCATTGGCAGTGCATTATACATTGAAGACTTATGTTGCTTAAAACATAACTTCTCGCACAAACTACTCATGAGTTTATTGTTGAAGGGTGTTCCATAATTAGTGACTATACATCTTGGTATGCCATATCTAAAATTTATGTTTGATTTGATAAAATCAACAACATTTTCCTTCTTTACCTCTTTTAATGGTATAACTTCGGCCCATCTAGAGAAATAGCCAGTGGCAGCCAAGATATACATTTGTCCTTTTGATGACTTTGGAAGAGGTCCAACAACATCTAGTCCCCATGCATCGAAGGGCCATGAGGCTACAGTTCGATATAGAGCCTCTTGTTATTGATGCATGTAATTAGCATGGAATTGACACGCTTGACACTTTTTGGCATGCTCTAAGCAGTCCATCACCATTGTTGTCCAATAGTAGCCCATCCTCTTGATGCAAAAATGAATTTTAGGTCCTGATTAGTGTGCTCCACATATGCCAGAATGTGCCTCCTCCATTGTTTGTTGAGCTTCTTCGTTGTGAAGATACCGTAATAATAGTCCTTCATAAGAACGACAAAACAATATTCCCTCGTGGAAGATGAATCATGTTGCCCTTCTCTTAATGTCTGCTCTTACTCGTGGATCCTCAGGTAGCCTTCCATGTTCAAGATACTCAATCAATGGTTTTCTCCAATCTTCTTTTTCAACCACTTGAAATGGATATATGGTGGGTTCCATTGATTTGAAGATCAACACAACCAGGAATAACCCATCGATGACGTATGCACACCTTTTTTGTCTCATTTTCTCCGAGTGCCATTGTTGTGGCCAAGTTAGTCAAAGCATCCACAATATCGTTTTCTTCTCTTGGGATGTGACTCAAGAACAGTTCATCAAACCTTTCAAGTAAGAAAGTAGCATATTGGTGATATGACAAAAGATCTTCTTTCTTTACCTCGTAATTCCCCAAGAGTTGATTGATGAACAATTGAGAGTTGCCGGAGATGTCCAATTGATGGATCTTCATATTTGATGCCATTTCAAGGCCCACAATCAAAGTTTCGTACTCTGCGGCGTTGTTGGAACATGTTTCACCTAAAAGAATTGAAAATGGTAAAATTAGTCGTTCTGGAGATATCAACACAACTCCCGCCCCTGCACCATCTTGATGTGCAGATCCATCAAAGAACATTGTCCATGCCGGCAGTTCCTCAGTAAGAAATGCATCTTCATCCGGAAACTCATTTGAAGTTTCCCATTTTCCCGGAAGAGGGTGATCAGCAAGGAAGTTTGAGCAAGTGCTTGCCCCTTCACAGCTTTTTGAGGTGTGTATATGATCTCATATTGATTAAACTATATGACCATCTTGCTGGATGTCCTGAGAGAACTGGTCGAGTCATTACGAACTTCACGGGATCCGCCCCAGAAATTGGCTTGATAGTGTACGCTTCAAAATAATGTCTCAATTTTTTTATCGCAGAAAGCAATGTTATGCACATCTTATCAATGGGAGTATAATTCAACTCAGCTCCTATCAAGGTCTGACTCAGATAGTACAATGCTTATTCCTTCTTAGCTTCGAGCAAGAAGTGCCCTAAGTGATCGCTCTTGTGATGTAATGTATAGTATCAATGGCTTTCGAGGAGTTGGTGCCCCTTATACAGGTGAATTCAACATGTATTTTTGATGCTTTAAAAAACATTTCAACATAATTGGTCCCAGTGGAAAGGAGCATCTTTCTTCATTAAATGGTGTAAGGGTTGACATCGTCCAACAGGGTTAGAAATGAATCTCCGAATGAATGCCAAATTTCCTTGTAGACTGCAGAGGTCTCTCAAGTTCTTTGGCTCAGGCAATTTTTGAATGGTATCAATCTTTGTGGGAACAACTTCAATTCCATGGTGATGCATAATGAAGCCAAGAAACTTTCCTAAGGTAACCCCAAATGCACATTTGAATGGATTCATCTTCAAGTCAAATTTCCTTAATCTCTCAAACATAGTTCGAAGGTCTTCAAGATTGTGTTCCCTTTGTTTTGTTTTCACCACCAAGTCATCGACGTAACATTCCACCCTCTTATGAAGCATGTCATCAAATATGTTTTGCATTGCACGTTGGTATGTGGCATTCTTTAGAACAAAGGGCATCACTTTGTAACAATGAATCCCTTTGGGAGTGCAGAAAGCAGTGTATTCTTCATCTTTTGGAGACATTCTGATTTAATTATATCCAAAAGAACCATCCATAAATGACATAGATTTATGTCCAGTTCTAGCATCAACTATGAGCTCAATGATCGGCAGAGGGAAATTATCTTTCGGACATGCCTTATTCAAATCTCAAAAATCAACGCAGACATGTATTTGACCATTCTTCTTCTTAACAGGTACAATATTTGAGATCCATAATGGGTACTTCACTTCTTGGATAAATCTAGCTTCAATGAGATTGTTGACCTCCGCTTCAATTTTTGTTACGAACTAAGGGTGAAACACTCGTTGTGACTGCTTTATAAGACGTGTTCACTTTTTTATCCCCAAATGATGAATAGCTATCCTGGGACTAAGGCCCGACATTTCTCTGTATGACCAAGTAAAAAACATTTGTGTACTCAACCAATAACTTGAAGTATTTCCTCTCTTCTTCTAGTGTAAGAAGTGCACTAATAAAGGTTAGGCGTGGATCTTACAAAGTACCGAGATTTAGTTCCTTGAGATCGTCTATGGTTGATTGTATGCCATCCTCCTGTTAAGGGCGAGCCTTTTCGACATCATCATATGTATCATCAATGTACACACCTTCTTCCACTGTTATGTGATACGATGATTGTATCAAGTGTAAATCTTCCTTCTGACTTCCTACGAAGGTTGTGATGGCTTCATCTTCCTCCTTCTTAGTTTCTCTATGACATTGGTTGGTGACAACAATTGTGCTTCTCTTTACCTTCAATGAACCATCGGTGGTAATTTACAATATAGCTTTTCTCTTCATGCATGATAGGAAAACACTATGGATCTCTTTGTCATCGGTTACATCACAAAAATCTTGATTTTCATGCTCCAATATCGTCCTTTCTGATGATGACTTCCTTTTGGTTCCCAGCGATAAAATACAGAGGCCTTTGAGGTGGTGGCATATTCATCCACTTGTTTAGAGGATTCCCTTTCATCCTTGCGGCCCAATTTTTCAACTGCAAAGACACGAGATGTCAATATTCCAATTCGTTCAAACATCAAAGTCTGTCGTGGTGTTTTACCTACCTTAGATTCCCTTGTTTTTTTTTGTAGAGGTCTGGTGCAATGAAGCTATTTCCTTTCCCCTCTTAGATGATACCCTAAGCGGCTCTGGCAAGCTAAATCCTAACCTATCCTTGGAGTGGCGACATGATATCCTTGCTTTCTCAATTATATCTGCAACTTTGTAAGTCCGTGTATTTTTTCACCAGTGACTTCATCCCAGAGTTCTCTTAACTTCGCTGGATTTGAGATGTGGAACCTAATTTTTCAAACAATTTGAAGACATTTTGATCAAAGCTCCCTTTTATCTTACCAACTAGGGTTTTGCCTTTAGAGGGCTCCAAAGCAATAGACGGGACTTGTGAAACTATGACAATCATTTACTCCTTCAAATCTTGGAATGTTATGTGAGTAAATTACTTCCTCGGTGGGTGTAATTTTTTAGTACATTCATTTAGCATCGATTGACCCTTTTATCGATGCTCACGCGAAATGTAGGGAAAAATTGATTGCTCATTATCAATATTCGTCTGCATGTCTCCTTTAGATGGTGAAAGTTTAATGGAAACCTTTTCGGTTCTTTTCTTAGACATCTTGATACCTGCCCATTGAACTTTACTATATTCGAGATCAATTGAGTCGGGTTCTACATGTACCTCCATATTTGATCTTCTAGAATCTAAATAGAATTTTGCATCTGCAAAATATGACTCCATCTCAGTGAAAGGATTGATGTCTGCATCAATTTTGACTACCTCACCATCTTTCATATACTTCATGCATTGATGCAAAGTAGATGGCACCACTCCATTTTCATGAACCCAAGGACGTCTGAGCAACAAGTTGTATGATGTTTTGGCATATATAACATGAATCAAAGTGTTTGATTTCACGTCGCCAATGGACAATCCTACACGAATCTTCCCTATGGATCGTTGTCCTCCTTGATTGAAACCTTTGATTGTTAGGTTAATTTTTGACAATTCATCAATAGAGATCCCAAGTTTTTTCAAAACAACTTTTGGCGTTATATTGACTGCCAAACCACCATCGATTAGTATGTGATTGAGATGTTATTCCCAAATAGATCCTGCAACACACAAAGGTCTGTTATGTAGCTTAGAGACTAACAACAAGTCATCATATGTGAAGATAATTGTAGCACAACATGGGGAAGCTTTTTCATCAGTTTGATGCTCTTATGTTATTGTTGGATTATGCTCACCTTTGCTTTCCTTTATTTCGTCTGTGCTGGAAATAACATGTGTTGCACCAATTTGACTATCGCAAAATAATTTTTTAAGAAAGAATTCATTTAATGTTATGGGCCTTTGAATTTTCTACGATAAAGAACCATTGGTCTATTGGCTAGTACAATGCTTGACGTTTTTTTATGGCTGTACTTTATTCATGTCACTCCTCATTGCACTTGTCTTAGGAACTCGTATTCTAAGAACAGTTTGATGTCTCATCTTCTTATGAATAACAAATGTCCAACCATCAACTTCATTTTCTTTGTGGTTGTCTATCTCTAGTGAACCTTCAAGAGTTTTCCTTGGAAAATCAACTTCAATAGGAGTTAAACTTCCGAATTGCTTTAAAGTGGACCTTGAGTACTTCTTTTGATTTGGTGCTACACTAGCATGATTTGCCTCCGTTGTTTCTTCCTGGTAAATGATGATTTTTCCTTCACTTACTGACATCATGATTTTCTCCTACAAGATAAAGCATTTACTTGTCGGGGCCAATGACGCGATGGAACTTACAGTATCTAGGATCGCCAACCTTATTGATTTCTTCGGGCCTCTTTGATTCATGAAGATCAGTAACTTTCTTAGCTAGAAATTCATCAAGAATCATAGGTACATCTGAATCTGGAAATGGGTAGACCTTTATCTCTAACTGCTTCAAGGTTCGATGTTGCCTCTCCTCCCTTGGATATTGACTTTGGGCTTCCTCCTCTTTTAGTATATTCTTGGTGGTGACCTTTGCAGATGTTGCTTTCACCGCCATATTTTCCTTAGTTTGGGTCTTTGAGGTCATACCTTTTATGAACTGCTTCTTTTCTTTTGTTAGATCAGCAAAATGAGATGCCTTCCCATGACTCTCGATGCTCAACTCCATGTCTTGGGCTCGTGTAGCAAGTTCCTCAAAAGTTCATGGTTTGTTTCCTTGTAATATGTATAGAAGTCTGAAAGGCATACCTTGAATGCACATTTCCACAGTAGATATTTCAGAAAGATAATCTTTGCAGTCCAAACTCATTGATCACCAACGATTGATGTAATCCACCACAGGCTCGTCCTTTCTTTGCTTAATGCCAGTCAACTCTATCATTCTTACGGTTCGACGGGTACTGTAAGAACGATTGAGGAATTCCTTCTCAAGTTGCTCCCAACTATCAATAGACTCGTGTTCTAGGATGATATACGAGTCGAATGCATTTCCTTTTAGCGAATGAACAAACTATTTTACCGAAAGGTCACCATGTGTTCCAGCATTACTACATATTTTAACAATGTGGGCAATGTGTTGCCTCGGGTTTCCCTTGCCATCAAAATGTTGTAGCTTTGGTGGTTGATAGTTTGTTGGCATTGATAGACAATCAATTCATCTGGTACATTGCTTGGAGTAATACAAGGAACTTTGTGGTGTACCACCATATTGAGCCCTTATAGTGTTTGTTATCATGTCTTGCAACTGTTGGACAGATAACGCTGCAACTGAAGCAAATTATTTGTCATTTTGAAATTTTGACTTCGTTAGAGATTCCTCAACGTCCTTGTTTCATTGATCAAAACCAGGTGGACAAGTGGGGACGTGACTTGACTCAGCAAGTGTGAAGGCCTCCAACTTTTTCATAAGTTGAGGGATATGAAGATTTTTGTCATCAACGTATTTCTTCAAGGCCTCAATGGTTTGCTCCATCATTGCAAACTTCTCGTCCATGTCAGTTGAGTCAGCCATCAAAGTATTGAAATTCATTGAAGTTGGAGAATCCATTGATTCTTTAGATTCACCAAAGTTGGAGACAATTTAAGAAAATTCTCCAAAGAACACGAATGTAAGATTGACCCTAGGTGTTGCAGTTACGAACATCATATGAGAGTTGTTGTTTTTCATTATCTCCAAAGAAGTGAAGTCTTCAGATCCATCTATCCCACTGTTCTTTAACCTATGTTGAGTAATCGGGCCAACATGACTGAGATCAGCAGATACAATACCAGTAGAGTCTTTGTATGAAAAGTCACTACTCTTTCTGAAGGACATTGCAATAGTTGACTTTGTAGTTTCTGGTTTGCAAGAGAAAGAGATGAAGAGCAGAATAAGTCCCACTGGGCATGCCAAATTTGTTCGCAACAAATTTTTGAAAGCGCTGAATATCGACTGCAGGCAAAATAAACTAAAGAAAAAATGTGAATTTTATTGATGAATCGTTGCGAGTACAATTCTATTGTTCTCTTGATTCTCTCTCCTAAGCTTCTCCAAGATTCGAAGGCCATCAGTAGTGTACCTCTCGAATTATTAGATGATGTAGACCTCGTTGAGATGTTGTTGATCTCCAGGAATGTCGGAAAGCAGTTCGTCGTTTCAAGTCGATCTCCGGGAAGAACTCCATTGATCACTCCTTCGAAAAGCTCTATAGTTGATGTAGCTTTCTCCATTTGAAGAATGCTTGTTGATGACTTATCTTGATGCCCCCAGAATGTTATATATATCCCCTATCTATAGTTGTAGGGGTGGACAAAGTTGCATATGATTGGCCAAAGGATGTCATTTTGACACTGGCATGTTGTGATTGCTTATTGCATTTGACTGGGACTACCACCTCATTTGGAGTTGTGGTGTCACCTTGTTGGTCTTGGATGCCTAGTCATTGTGATACGTGGCATGGGTTTGTGCTTCAAGGTGAAATGTACTTGGATTTGGCTTTATTTATTTGTAAAGCACAAATTAATTATTCAGCCCAAATGAGAATGGTTTTAATTCAAATTTTGGATGAATTTTAATCCAATAAAATTCAAATCATTCATTCATTCAAAGAGAGAAAATTCAAGCTTCAACAAAACAACAAGGGACCTCATAGATTGAAGACTTGCTTCCTGAAACTATTATTATTTTGATTGCTTGTATTTGTGCTTAACCTGTAGGATCTGTTTCACTTGTGATAGAAACGTTTCAGAACTTGTGTGAATCATTGTAAGAACATAGTTAAGGATAACTTTGTGTCTTACGGTCAAAGTCTATATTAATCAATGAGGATTAGTATAGTGGGCAATGCAGGATTTGCTTAGGCTCGTTAAGTAATAGGTTGTATTACTTAGTGTTGAGATTAGGAGGTTAATCTCATTGTGTGGTGTAAACTGTGTTTTACTTTTGCTTGAGCAGATTAGTATAAACAGTTTGAAAATCGTATGAGATAGGTTGTGGTTTTACTCCCTCTAGCAAGGAGGTTCCACGTAAAGTATTGTGTGTTCTTTCTATTTCTAGAATTTATCTTTCTGTGCTTTAACTGTGTAAAGGACCAGGTCCTATCGTAGTTAATGGGCACATACATTCCATACATCAATTCTTGGTAAGAAGATGGAATGATCTTGTTGTAGACAAGTATTTTGGCCTAGCGGTGAATGAAAACCAAGGTGAGAATTCCAGCAAAGACAAAGTTATAGGTGATTTCTTTGATACTAAAACTGGTGGGAGGTAGTAAGTACCCCATGAAATAAGGAAGGTGTGTGCGGCCGGTGTCCCAGACACTGTGGCTTTTTAGAAATGAAATGATCTTGCTGATAAATTTAAAGTCCTTTGAACCAATAAATATGAGAAAAATTGACTTATTTTTCAGCTGTTTGGAAAACTAGAATTGTCTTCCCTGTGACCCCGTTCTACTATAATTATTTGAAATGTTTTATATCACTTCAAAAGGCATAAATGTACTCTTCACTATATATTAAGGTTGTCTTAGGCTCTTAGCACTGAAATACAATTTTATTTGTTAGTTTAAATGATGTTGCTTGTTGTGACTTGATTCCTTATGATCTCCATTTTAAGATGGACAATATAACTAAGGCCAAAGTTTCTTGGGGAGGGGGTGAGTAGTAGTACTCTTTTCCACTGCATCTGGATGACCTTAATTTGAACAGGTCCATATTTTCTGCTTCAAGCCTTCAAATTTGCTTACCTTTCAAAATTAACTCAAGGGATGGAAGCTATTCTTATTTACCTCTGGAGCAATGGTAGCATACATACAGATTTATATGAATGATTGGATGACTTTTGTGGAGCATGATATTGTTGTTTAGCTGATTTTTATAGCATTTCTCTTTTGCACTTTTTTGGTAAAAGGGAAAGTTATTTAGGTTAAAGAAAGAGAAACAATGTGGTCGAATTTGCAACTACAAAATTGCTAAATAACTGATCTATTTCCCAAGTCCCACTTTCTTTCCTTGATTCAAAGACCTAGAGTAAATTGCCTTAGTTGAATTTAATTATTTTGAACATGGTTATTGAAGAACTAAACTTAATAGGAAGCTCAATAATCAAAAGACAAATAACAGGGAAGAAGAAAGAGAAGAGAAAACAGTGAAACTATTTTGCAGAGAAGGAGTTGCAGGTTTTTATTAATACATTCAATGGCCTAATAATAGGCTTACAGAATTTATGGAATCATAATCCCACTAAACTACTTGTCCTAAACTATAGGAAAACAAATCTGCACTAACTACAACTAGGAAAATATCAGGAACTAAATAAATAACAAAGTGAGAACTAACGGCTAGAAATTAGCTACTGCAAGACTTAGTCAAACTAAAGCAAATATGTTGATGTTGCACGACTTTAAGACCTCTTCTCGACATCAGCTCTAGTCTTAGCAATGCCTAGCTCCTGACGAAAACATTCAAACTTATTGGCACATTAGCCTTTTGTGAACAAGTTTGCTATTTGTTGTTCTGTTTGAATATGCTCCAAGTTGATCTCTCCTTGTAACACTTTTTCTCTGATGAAGTGGTAATGTATTTCCACATGCTTAGTCCTTGCATGAAAGACATGATTTTCAGCTAAACTGATTGCTGACTGATTGTCACAGAACAAGGAAACTGCATAGCCAACTGGTTGCTTTAAATCCTTCATCAGCAGTATAAGCCATGTACTTTCTTGAGCTGCAACTGTTGTTGCCCGATACTCAGCTTCTGTTATTGATAGTGACACCATTGGCTGCCTGTTGCTGCACCAAGAAACTACTCCAACTCCAAGCTTAAACACAAATCTAGTAGTTGAATGACGAGTATCATGATCTCCTGCATAGTCAGAGTCGCAGTAACCAACCAACTTGCATTCTTCACTTCTTTTATATAGAAGACCATAACCAATTGTACTTTTCACATATCTTAGCATTTGTCGAGCAACCTCCAAATGGTACTTCTTTGGATTGTATATGGAGCGACTCATCACACCAACTCCAAAAGAAATATTGGGTCGAATTTGAGTTAAATAAATCAGACTACCTACCAATTGCCGATACTTTGTCACATCTTCTAAATCTTTTCCTTCGTGTGCACACATTTTGACATTTGGTTCAATTGGAGTTGCAATTCGCTTGGACCCCAACATTCCAAATTTGTTCAACAAGTCTATGGAATACTTTCGCTGATGAAGAAAAATTCCTTCTCGAGTATGATCAACCTCCAAACGAAGAAAATGATTAAGATGTACAAGTTCTTTCATACGAAATCGGATAGATAAATTTTCCTTCGTTTGAATGATTTCTTCTTCATTATCCCCAGTTACAATCAAATCATCAACATATACTAGCACTATAACTAGCTTCCCTCCATCGACTCTGACAAACAAACTTGAATCTGCAGATGTAATTAAAGAACCACTTTGAGTTAAAAATTCAGCAATTTTACCATACCAGGCCCTTGGTGATTGCTTTAATCCATAGAGTGCCTTCCGCAGCTTACAAACGAGTGCCCTTACTTCTAACGAAATCCCTTTTTCACACAATAATTATGAATTTGAGTACAAGGATTCATTCAACACTCACACTCGGAAATAACTTCAAGTACAGTTAATGCTCAATACCATAGGCTTGCCCTTATTTTCACTACTTAGACTTTCCAAACTAGATTCTAGGATCATTATAGGACTTTCTTGGCTTGTAACGTAGGCTCAGGGTCAGGTGTGGTACATTTGGGTACTTCTTAGTGACTTTCTGCCCTCCTCAACATTACACTAGGCTTTCAACCTCTTTTTGCGCTATTTTTGACATCCTACCGTTTTACCTTCTTTCCCTTGATTTTCTTCAACCATGGATGTGACTTTAGACTTTGTAGCCCTTTATTTTTCACTTTCATCTTTTTCTTCCGTTTTATTCCTTTCTTTAGCTTTCAACAAGTCACATCCTTTCCTCTCTTGTTTTTCAACATCAAACTCTTTTCTTACCCAATTTTCTTTCAGTTTCCTCTTTCCTAGCCACCCTTAACTTGTGGATTTTCCATTGGTTGAGGTACACATTACCTGATGTCGGATTAGGGCCAAGATTGAAGTTACCCTTTACATTAGCCACCCTCAACTTAGGCTTTTAGCCTAAGTCGAGGTGCACATGTCCAAGGAGGGACTGGGGCTAACATAGTAGATTATGGGATGGTGAGTTAGGGGTTTACAAAGAAATGGTCTCATTTAGTCTCAAATCATTTGGATCAAATGGAGCATTTATTTCAATTGGTTGGATTCTTCTTTTAGGCAATTTGTGGACTTATCAGAACAAGGGCGTATGATCACCTCCTAGCCTCGAGAGTGAATTGTCTTAACAGGACTAATCGGGCAAGTTCTAGATTGGCACAAAACTATTTGAACAATCAATTATTCTCGCACACTCTTGGCACATAGTTTCATTATCAGATTACTCAGTTCAAGTGTTAGCTTAAGTCATGCCATCAAGTTGGTTCATTATCATGTCATACTTAGAGCCGACACATTCAACTTATCATTGCCTATAGATTCTAGCACACATCACAAAAATTTGGATGAGTATCATATTTTATAAGCCCTCATGCTTCATTCTTTTTCATGCTCCTACACATACGATCCTAGCACATTCCGGTTCAACAGAAATTAAACAGTCTCTCGAGGGAAAAGAACACAAGTAAGAAAACCTCAAGAGAGGATTATGAGTTGGGTTACTCAGAATTCAGCCTATCACTCACAATCCATTAATCCCACCCCTAACAAAAATAGATGCGATTGTCCCCAATGCATACAAAAGCAGTAAAATATAATGGATTGGGTGAAGCAAACCTGTGGCGCATAGCCCCTAAGACTCATCAACAAGCGGGTGGGTCCGGTTTCCCGGAGCCCGCTAAATCAACACTCCGGTCACCCTCAGTAGTGCCCGCATCAACAAGGACATCACCAACAATAGTGCTATCTATCACTCTAATTGCACCCTCAGTGGTGCTCACATCAATCCCCACGGGCATAGAACTCAATGCCCCAACAATTATCTTACTGGCCCTCAGCTGCCTCAGCTGCTCATCTATTATGGAGTCTTTACGTGCCTTCTTCTCCAGCCTGCGCTGCCTTTTGCTAGCCTTTTCCTCCTCCATGAGCTCAATTTTGTGACTAGATCGGTGCCTCTTACCGCAGGCACGTGCAGGCTCGGGCTGCTCCTCCGCATCATCTCCACTGAATAGTGCACCCAGGACTGTAGCATCGCCTAATGCAGAGGGAGCAGCCTGTGGCTCAACTGCTGGTGTGGCTAGGATGGCATCAACATCGGCCCGGAGACTAGCTAGCTCGGTCCGAAATGAGGCCATATTAGTAGTGGGAGCTGGCCTCTCTAGAACTCTCAACTCGAAGGCATCGAGCCGCTTATGAACTGCTTGGGCCTTATGGTCCATTTACGCTTCCATCCTCTTTTCTACTCTCTCTTCGGACTCAGCAATCAACTTCCGCATCCAGGGCTTAATATGGTGCAGCAAGGTGGCCATCTGAGCATCTAAATTCTGGACTCGGACCAGTGGTATAATATTGGCTCCCGATGGTGGGGTGGCATCATTAGTGTGAGCTGGAGGGGAAGGCACATCACCCTGTATCTGATCCACAACATCTACTAAATCAGTACACAATGGCACATCGATCTGCGACCCTCTGCTAGGTGCTGCCACATTCGCCTCGTCCCAAATCAAGCCAACATCTAAAGTCCCCGTAGGGTGGACCAACCTATCACAGTGCCAGATCGGCACTCCAGAGTCCCTGCACAATTGGAAAATTAAACATGGAAAGGGGTAAGTAGTGGAGGTCTTGAACGCCCTCTCATGAATTTCTACAAGCAGCATGCGGGCAAGGTCAATCTCCAATCCTGCTAGTAATGATGCAACCATGACGGCTCTGTCCCATGTGAGTTGGTTGTCAGCTTTTGTAGGCGACACCTTGTTACGCACCAACAACTAGAAGAACTTGGCTACAAAATTTAATGTGGCCTTTCGGATACCCAAATGTGGTGTGGTAACCCACTCCGCATGCTCGCCATCTGCAGCAATGTATTTAGCTAACCAAAGTATACCAGCCTCCATCTGCTCTGCATTACGCGTGAAGGCTCCACTCCTCACAACATCCCATCTGTAATCAAATTTGGCCGTGTTGAGAGCCCAAGTGTGATCAAGACCAGGGCCATAGAGGAATCGGCTGATGGTGGCATGTGCTAGGGTCCTGGGCTGTGGGCTTGGACCTCTTGTCGATCGAACCTCGGAGAGTGGCAGCATTGGAGGCAAAAAACTCCCGTACAATCTCCTCGCTATAAGTCCCAGGGTCGCGAGCCATCCAATTGCACCTGTGAAGCTGAAAAAGCTGGTGGATATCGGGAATAATTTGTAAGGTCCCGTGAGGACTATGTGCTCTTCAGTAATAAGCCGGGCCATCTTCTCTTTCTCAGCCATTATTCTGGCATCCCGGTAGATTTGCCATTGCCCCTCAACACAAAATTTGTTTGGCTCCCCAGCCACCGAAACAGGGTCATAGCTTTGTGGAACCTAGACTTCTCCCGAACTGGTGGCTTCATCAGACGAGGAACTTTTGTCATGTGATCCTGAGTTTGTGGCAGATCCAGAAGCGTAGCCAGAAGCATGGGCGGGCTCAGAGCCGGATGCAGAGGCAGACCTTTTACCAAAAGTAGAACCAGCCTCAGAACCGGAAGCAGAACCAGTCGGTGATCCGATCAGTATGTTCTCCTCATCAGACTAGAAGACAGTGAGTACGACGGTGACAACCTGCTGGGACGTATTCTGGGTAGCCCAAGGTGCAGTGGGGGATGTCCTCGTGGCCAGTGGAACATATGCTGGATCCTTTTTTCTGTGTCGGTGTCTTCATCGATTAACCTGAAGCTAGGGGCAACATATTTTGACTTCCCCTATTTTGCATAGGTGACTAGCTTCTTGGGTGCCATAGTACCTATGGAAGCATTATTAGTGCCAACACTAACTATAAACACACTTGAAAAAATTTTAGAACTAAAAACGAACAACAAAATTACCCAAAAAAAATTCAGACAGTGGCTACAGTGGTCATCCACGGTGGGGACCTACAGTCCGTAGACTGATGTACAATCCATGGAACCCTTCCGTGGATCATAGGACCAACAATATTGGTCGCAGATGGAAACCACGGATGTACAGAACGGTCTGTAGATTGATCTACGGACCGTAGTCCACATTCGTGGTTTCACACTTGGTGAAATTTTCAAGTGAATCCAACCACGAACCTAATCTACGGTCCATAGATTGATCTACGGTCCGTAGACGGGTTAGCGTGGACCTGATCTGTGCCAGGATTCAGCCATTCTTTATTTTCAAGCCCACATATTTGACCATTTTCAACATTATCCTAGTCTAACCATGCATTTCAACATTTAATCATGGTACTTCCTCATTCTAAGGGTTCCAATTACTCAATTTGATAATTATTTCATACATTATTCGGAACCCTAAGTAAAAACTTACATATAGACTAGAATTTAAACAGGTTTAACACATTATCAATGCAACACAATCACAATCTATCTTCCCAAGGGTTTTAGTACTTAAATTTTTGCAAGCAATTACATACACTTAACTACCCAAGGTCAAGACCCAACTCCCGACTTTCTATATTCAATCTATGAACTGAAATTCAAAGTGAGGGGAAAGTCTATTACCTCACAAACAATGAGGAGCAGGGTGATTGTGTGATGACACTAAGCTTTGCAAGACAACGCTAACCTCCTAGTTGCGCCAAACTCGAACACCGAAGTTTTGGAAAAAATAGTTGAGAGAGATTGGGGAATTTCTGGGATTAGTGGAGGCTGCAGAGCAAAGGAAAATTGGGTTTTAAGGGGATAGGAAATGAGAGATTTAATGGGGAGTTATGGAGTGATTTAAGGAATTTGGGAAGCTTAGAAACGGTATGGTGGTAAACGGAGGGAAGTGGAAATGATTTAAAATTGGCAGATTTTAAATAAAATTGGTCTGGGTCAGGTCAGGCAGCATTTAGGGTTTTGGACCCATGAGACCCCGTCTACGGTTCGTGGGTCGATCTACGGTCTGCAGATGGGGACCGTAGATCAGACTTGCACTTAAAAATTCAGAAACCTAACCTGAGATCTACAGATACTATTGACAGTCCAGACATTTTGCTGCAGATTCTGCTTTTCTCCCCTGCACATGTAGCAACCAATAGCACTTTCTTTTTACATTTTTTGGACACATTTTAGACACGGAGCCTATGCTATGTCTAGACAACACTAAAACAAAAGTAAAACAACTATCTAAGTGAGTACAGAGAAGCAACTAAACAAAGAAAACTACTAAGTGGAAAACAAAAACCTATTATTTTACATCTTGGGTTGCCTCCCAAGCAATGCTTGATTTAACGTCTCGGCACGACGCAGGCCTCTTGATTACTCAGACTTCATCAAGATGATATGCCTCAACAACTTCTTGCACACTTTCTACGTTTCCCAGATAGATCTTGATCCTTTGCCTGTTAACCATGAACATTGTTCCTTCACTGTTCTCAAGCTCAACCGCTCCATGGGGGAGCACTTTTGTGAGCAAAAATGGCCCTGTCCATTTGGATTTGAGTTTGCCCGGAAACAAGCGCAACCTAGATTGAATAGAAGCACAAGATCACCCACAACAAATTATCGCTTTTCAATTCTTTGATCATGATACCTCTTCATCTTCTCTTTGTACAAGGCTGAACTTTCATAAGATTTTGGGCGAAACTCATCAAGCATATTCAAGTCATTCATTCTTTGATTAGATGTGTCCCCCCAATCCAAATTTAGCTTCTTCATTGCCCACAAAGCCTTATGTTCTAGCTCTACCGTTAAATGGCACGACTTCCCATATACAAGTTGGTATGTAGACATACCTATGGGAGTCTTGTATGTAGTACGATAGGCCCATAGAGAATCATCAAGCTTCCTTGACCAATCCATTCTATTAGCATTCACAGTCTTTGCCAAAATCTGTTTGATCTCTCTGTTGGTCACTTCAACTTGCCCACTAGTCTGCGCATGGTAAGGAGTGGCTACATTGTGGCGGACACCATATTTCTCAAGTAGTGCCTTGAACAACTTATTACAAAAGTGGGAACCTCCATCACTGATAATCGCCCTCGGTGTACCAAATCTGGAAAAGATATTCCTTTTCAAAAATGCGGTGACACTTTTACCTTCATTGTTGTGGAGCGAAACTTCTTCCACCCACTTCGATACATAATCAACCGCAACAAGAACATACTTCATCCCATGTGAACTCACAAATGGACCCATAAAATCAATGCCCCATACATCAAACAACTCTATCACCAATATAGGATTCATATGAAGCTCTTGCCTCTTTGAAATCCCTCGTTTTCTTTGGCAACGATCACAACACTTGGCGAAATCATGAGCATCTTGGTGGATGGTAGGCCAGTAGTACCCACACTGCAAAATCTTATGCGTTGTTCGAATACCACTATGATGTCCACCAACTGGTGATGAATGACATGCTTCAAGTACACTAAACATTTCAACCTCGGGAACAGAGCGACGAATAATCCTATCAGCTCAACTACAATACAAGTAAGGTTCATCCCAAGAGAATTTCTTCACATCATGCATAAACATTTTCCTTTGGTGAAAAGACAAATCCGGGGCTACCAAATCGCTTGCCAAATAATTATCAAACTCTGCGAACCAAGAAATTAGATCATGAGAAGCAGCCAATACCTATTCATCTAAATAAGCATCATTAATTTTAACCCAATCACCAAGCTTTAGCATATCCTCTTCCTCTCATCTGGACAAGTGATCGGCAACTTGATTTTCAGCCCTCTTTCTATCTTTTACCACAAAATCAAACTCTTACAGCAATAATACCCATCTAATCAACCTCGGTTTTGCATCCTTCTTTGCCATCAAATACCTCAATGCAGAATGGTCAGTATGCACTATGACCTTGGTACCAAGAAAGTAGGATCGAAATTTCTCAAATGCGAAAACCAGCGCAAGAAGCTCTTGTTCAGTCACGGTATAATTCTTCTGGGCCACATTTAGAGCTTTTCTAGCATAGTAAATAGGATGGAGAATTTTCTCTCGCCTCTGTCCCAATACTACACGAAGCGCCACTCCACTCGCATCGCATATTAACTCAAACAGTTGTCCCCAATCCGGTGAAATAATGATAGGTGCAGTAACCAACTTCTCCTTCAACTCTCCAAATGCTCTGAAACAAGCATCATCAAAATCAAACTTATACGCCTTTTTGAGCAGTTTGCAAAGTGGATGTGCAATTTTAGAGAAATCTTTGATGAACCTCTTATAGAAACCTGCATGCCCAAGAAAACATCGAACACCTTTTACAGAGATAGATGGAGGAAGTTTTTCTATTACTTCAACTTTCGCTTTATCTACCTCAATGCCCTTCTCAGAAATTTGATGACCTAGAACTATCCCTTCTTTCACCATAAAGTGGCACTTCTCCCAATTTAGCACCAGATTGCATTCTTCACACTTTTTAAGCACCTTAGCCAAATGATTCAGACATCGATCAAAAGAGTCAGCTACCACATATAAATCATCCATGAATACTTCAATAGTGTCCTCCACCATATCAAAAAATATCGACATCATACAACACTGGAAGGTCGCTGGAGCATTGCACAACCCAAAGGGGATCCGTTTGAAGGCAAAAGTCCCATAAGGGCAAGTGAAGGTGGTCTTCTCTTGGTCCTCCGGAGCTATAGATATCTGATTGTAGCCCGAATAAGCATCAAGAAAAAAATACCAACCCTTACCAGCAAGTCTATCCAACATCTGATCCATGAATGGCATAGGGAAATGGTCCTTTTCAATCCAAGCATTTAACTTCTGGTATTCCATGCAGACTCTCCATCCAGTCACAGGCCGCATCGAAACTAGCTCATTTCTCTCATTAGGAACCAGAGTAATCCCACCTTTCTTGAGCAAACATTGAACAGGACATACCCAACTACTATCTACAATGTGATAGATAACTCCAACATCCAACTACTTGATGATCTCCTTTTCAACTACCTCTTTTTCATAGGCGAAGTTAATCTTCTTTGGTGCTCAATACTAGGTTTCTGATCTAGCATGAGTTGGATTTTTTGATAACAAATACAAGGAGGAATCCCAATAATATCCGCAATAGTCCACCCAATAGCTCGCTTGAACCTATTTAACACAGTCACCAAGCACTCTACATGTCTTGCATTTAAATCTGCCGCAATGATGACCGGCAAAGTATTATCTCTACCCAAGAATACATACCTCAAATGCGGTGGTAGAGCCTTGAGCTCTAATTTTGGTGCCTCCACAATAGATGGTCTCGCAGGTGGAGGCTCACGATTCTTCATGTCTAACTCATACTTCTTTGGTTTTGACCGATATTTGCACTTGTCGAGTGCAGCGACCAACTTATCGTACTCTTCAATTCCATCACTATCGAAATTCATCATAACTGCTGCTAGTGCCAATCTCAACTCTATAAGCTATAGTAGATACCAATTGGAGCTCATTACTCTGCTTCATGGACCTATAAATATTGAGTGTTGCTTCTTCATTGTTCAAGTCTGAACTTCATCTGCCCCTTCTCCATATCAACCAATGCACGCCCTGTGGCAAGGAATTGGTCTCCTGAGGATGATGGGAACCTCAAAATCAACCTCACTGTCAAGAATCACAAAATCCACCGGAAAGATGAACGACTCCACTTTTACTAGCACATCATGAAGTACACCAATGAGCCTTTTGATGGTTCGATTGGCCATAAGTAACCGCATCGTAGTAGGCTTTGGATCCCCTAGACCCAACTTCTTTTTTATAGACAATGGCATAAGGTTAATGCTAGCACCAAGATCACACAATGCCTTAGCAAAGTGTAACAACCCTATAGTACATCGGATCGTGAAAGCACCAGGTTCTTCCTTCTTCAGTACAAAAGACCTCGTAGCAATAGCGCTACAATGCTACAATCTATTATCATCTTAAAACTCACTGACCTTTTCTTTGCCACCATATCTTTCATAAACTTCGCATACCCATGCATTTTCTCCAAAGCTTCTATCAAAGTAACGTTGATGGAAAGCAACTTCAACATAGTAATAACTTGCGGTATTTACCATCTTCAGTCTTCTTCACTAACCTCGGTGGAAATGGTGGTGGAGGTCTAGGTATGGGGACCACTTTTGGAGATATCTCCGCTTATTTCTCTATCGCATTCACAGACTATTCTCTCACTCCTACCACATCATGTTGTTTTCTAATCTCACCATCCACCACAGATGACATAGGTGGATCTATGGTTTGCTTACCCCCTCGAGTACTAACTGCCATACAATGACCATCATTCTTTGGATTCTGGATGGTGTTGCTAGAAAGAATGCCAGGTTGATGTGGGTTCACTGTAGTAGACGACTGAGTCATCTGCTGCTCTAGATGATTTTTTGACACTGCATGGGAATCAACCTTTTGACCAATACGAGACAAGTCATTTCTCATCTCCTTCACATTCTCATTAGTTGCATCAAACCTTCTCATCATCTTTTGCACCATATCTTCAATACGCGCCATATTGCCTCTAGCTTCACTAGTACCAGATTCCCAATTTTGAGGGGGAACATAAGGTCCAACCCGATCGTTTTTGTTGCCATAGTTCTAGTTGTAGTTGTTGTCGCGATAGAAGTTCCCATCCCGGACATATTGAGCCTCTCGGTTGTAATTCCCATAGTTCCGACCTTGGTTTCCTTGACCTTGGCGCCAATTTTCTATGTTGGATCCTTGGGCGTTTGGTCGGAAACCCCCCGTCTGATCATTCACCACATAAGTATCCTCTTCATCGTACACTCTTTAACTAGTGGTGGAGTTCTAGTCAAGTAGTTCACAACATTTACCCTTTCTGCACCTCCGCTCACATGCTTCAATACCAACCCTAACTCGGTCCTCATCTAAGCCATCTCCTCACGAATCTCATCCACAGACTGGTTATTTGTAGCATGAATGGCAAATGTGTTTCTCCCAGTATCCGACCTCCTAGTGCTCCATGCTTTATTGTTGCGAGAGATCATCTCCAGTTTTTCTTCAATCTGACCGTATGTGCACTCACCATATGAGCCTCCAACAATAGTATCAAGCACTGCTTTATTATTGTCATCCTAACCTCGATAGAAATATTTTTTTAGCAACTCATCATCAATACGGTGATTTAGAACACCTCTTACGAAGGCAGTGAATCTGTCCCAAGAGCTACTTACAGACTCTCCAGGTAATGCAACAAAATTGTTGACCTTATCTTTGTGATTGAGCTTCTAGGACATTGGATAATATCTTGCTAAGAACACATCCTTCAGTTGGTCGCATGTATAGATTGAGTTCTAAGGGATCTCAATGAACCATACAGCAGCATCGCCTGTTAGTAATAGAGGGAACAGTCGCAATCCGATGACATCCATATCCAAGTCTCGTCTACCTACTTAGATTTTGCAAACCACCCTTAGCTTGGGTATGTGAGAATGTGGGTCCTCCGATAGCGATCCCGAGAAGAAGCCCCTCGTTGTAAGCATCTGGATCAAGCTACTAGTCATTACAAATGTGTGCCCCGGATGCAAAAGGGGTAGGACAAAGGTCCATCAGAGTCAACAATATTGACGTTACCCCTATAGTTGGCATGCAGTCTTGGGCCTGGTGGACCCTGCACCCTCAATGCATCTCCCAATTGATTGTGAGCTGGAACCTGGTTGTCCCCACCAACTACCCTCGAAGGTTGCAACTCAACTTCATCACCTAGATTGCCTCCCATAGGATTAACTTGAACTCCTTGATTGTTCATTCTACGCAGAGTTCGGTTCAACTATGGATCGTAAGGAGTAAGTGGTTCACCCTAGCTCTGTGTACTTGGAATACACTAGAGTCAAAACTTGAGAGAGACAAAAACAAAAAGAAAAACTAAAATTAGGAAATATTTGACTAAAGTTCAGTAATGTAGTTAAAATAAATCTAAAAGCCAAAATCCCCGGCAGCGGCGCCAAAATTTGATACGCTCAAATTACACCTTCCTAAAGAAGCATAAGCGATCGTTATCAAGTAAAGAACCTAAGTCGTAGGTTGGGGTTGATCCCACGAGGAAAATGGTTCAGATTTCACTTTCACCAACAATTATATTCGTTTAGTCAAATTACTTCCAGAAACAAGTAATTAAAGGGGGGTATTTGTGAAACAAATTGTAAAAATTTAGTAAGTAATCAGTAAACAAAAGTCAATTTTGGTTGTTATCAAGATGAGAGAATTAACTAGGGTATACGTGTTCCCCACAAGCTCATAACGCAGTAATCCTAGTAATAGCAATCCTTTCCTAGTGTACTACACGAAAAGTGATAAGTTAGGTATCTCTAAATCCTTGGTCCGGCATCTAGAGAATTTCACCCCGCACCCTAGTCTGGCTACGTATGTATAATTTACTAACCCTTCCTTTACCTCATATTAGACATCACATCGATGTTTGGCTTAGTTATTACTTCGCACCAATCGACACTAGCCTATTCGATAGTATCACAGTAAATCTATGTTGATAATTCTTTTTTTGTTGATTACCTCCTTGGTCCGGCAGGTAGCAAAAAGGCGAGTTCTAACGCATGTACTCGTTAAAAAGACTTCTAAATGAAAGAATTATCAATGCATGCAACAACACTATTTGAGAATTGCTTAGTTACTATTCATACCTTGTTAATCGCTCATGGTTCCCACAACCCTAGTTGTGGAGTTTAGTTACCCATAATCATATAACACCATTCATTGTTTTAGATGAAAGAATTATGAACTTACGTAAGAAGAATAATAAACCCAGAAATTGAACTTGAATTGCAACACCAAAATGTTCAAAACGAACTTAGGAAATAAAGAATTGCTAAAGTTGCAAGTTAATCTACCAACTCAAGAACTAGAATAATACTAATAAAGTCTAACCCCCAAAAATGAGGTTTACATGCCATATTGATAGAAAACAAGTCCTAAATTAAAAGGGAAACAAAATAATGAAAGTTTTTTCAGGCATGCGTCTTCATTCCACGAGACTGACTCACGAACCGTCAATAGATCTACGGTCTGTGAGTCCCTTCCGTCAGCCAGGACTTAGAAAATGTGTCAGCTTCCAAGAATCAGCTTCTCTGAAGCAAACGACGGAACTGCAGTACGGACCGTAGATTGATATACGGCCCGTCAATCCCTCTTCGTGGCCCACACTTAGAATCTTCAAAACATCAGGTACTAGAACCCTCGCAGTATCATTCTATGGATCAGTAGTATGGTCCGTAGATCAATCTACGGACCGTCAATGGCCACCGTGGTTTCACATTTGGTCAAATTTCCCTAATTTGCCTTCCATGCCTTGCCTGCTGATCTACAGTCACCATCTACGGATCGTCAATGGACCTACGGTCCGTAGATGCCTTATTTTTTATTTCTTTCAGTTGTCTCTTTAATTTCGTGCCTAAACATCTTTCCTGCAAAACATGATAAAAAACAATACAAAAAGGCCCTAGACACACACAACTGTTAAGTGAAATGTATTAAAAATACCGTAAACTCATGATATATCACCCTTCTTCCCACAATTGTAACACTTCCCTTCGAATCTTCTATCGTTCTTTTGATTCTTCGAAACTCCTTTTGAGCGAAAATTTTCTGCTCCCTGAAAATGTTTCTTTTTAAACCCAACAGCAGCTTGTTTGATGTTCCTTCTTTGGTTGGTGTAAAGGGCTTCTTCCTTATTCTTAATCGAGGGTCCTGCCATTTGCTTCGCCATGACTTCTTGGGCAGCAAGTAAATTTTCAAACTCAACAAGTGATGGCTAATTTGGCCATCCCTCTACAGCAGCAACAAAACTTCTATATTCAGATCTCAAACCATGGATAATAATTCTTTTTACCGTGGTTTCCCCAATTGGAGTTGTTGAATCCAAATCTGAAATATCACGGCATATCCTTTTGACTTTGTGAAAGTACTGGCCAATTGTCATATTAAGTTGCTCTGTTGATAATAACTCGCTCTCCAAAAGTTGTAGCCTTGCATCGTTCTTCTTTGATAAAAATGCAGCAAATGTGTCCCACGTTTCCTTCGGCGTTTTAGCATCATGAACATGTTCCAACACATCTTCGTCGATTGTTATTCTGAGCACAAACATTGCTTTGACTGCTTTGACCTTCCACTTAAGAAACATTCCATTGGCAGATCTTGGCCTTGCATATAGGACATTATACAAGTTGTCCAAGTATTGTAATTCTGGTTATTGAGCTTTTTGATTGCACCAACTACTTGAAGATCATTCATCGTGCTAACTCTGATACCAAATGAAGAACTAAATGTAACAGGAAGCTAAATAATCAAAACACAAATAACTGGGAAAAAGAAAGAGAAGAGAAAATAGTGAAACTATTTTGCAGAGAAGGAGTTGCAGGTTTCTTATTTAATACGTTCAGTAGCCTAATATTGGCTTATAGAATTTGTGGAATCATAATCCCTCTAAACTACTTGCCCTAAACTCTAGGAAAACAAATCTGCATTAACTACAACTAGGAAAATATCTAGAACTAATTAAATAACAAAATGACAACTAAGGGCTAGAAAATAGCAACTGCAAGACTTAGTCAAACTAAAGCAAATATGATGATGTTGCATGACTTTAATAGGATTTGTTCTATTTTGTCGGATAGGTGGTGTTTCGGAGAAGTTGAACGTATATACAGCCAGTAGTTTATTTTCATTTGTTTCATCGAAATCTGCAACTAATAATTTATATGCAGTGGAACATGAAGTTCTCAAAAGATAAAGAGGAAGATTACGAGCATTATATCAGCAACAACATCAACAACCACAACAATAGAAGCCATCTTACAACCATTGTCGAGGGAACTCGATCAACAATTTGCAAACCTCACTTTGAAACAAAAAGAGGCTGAGCATGCTGTTGTTTCAAGACAACTCCATATGTAACTGTAGCTATGCCTTTAATTTTGTCTGATTGACTATCCCTCAGTTGACTTTGCCATGGACTGACAAAAGTTCACAATTTCCATTATGTGATATCAAGAAGAGGTGTTGCTTCCTATGTGCTCACCTGCAACGGGTTTGTTCTCCTTCTGTCTAAATTGATTCTATTTCTTGTTACAACATGTGTCTTTCACATCAAGATTTGTTAAGCTTTTATGTTCACCTTGTGGTCAATGCTAAAGAAAAGCATTTGTCGCAGTTGACTCACCTGAGGTGGTTAAATCCAACATGATATCTCATGTGTTTGTATGTTTGGAATGATTAAATTCATCAATTTCCCTTTGTAACATTTTCCAACTTCTGATTCCCCTCTAATTTCATCTTCATGAACCATATAATGTAAACATTGATGGAGGAGCTTCTTTCTGCTCATTCCTTATTTCTTGTTAGTGCAATAAAAACATTCTTGTTAATTTTTAACTTTCTTTGAAGTTATTGTCTTATGGTACATGGCACCCAGGCCTAGCAAACCCAAACCCAAACCCTACCTTACCTAATATCTGACATTAAATTTTCATGTAAGTATTGCATTTTAATTAAAATGATATTGGTTTTCCATTCTACTAGAGGGATTAATCCACCGTTCAATTCAATACAAACATAAGAATAAAAAGGGTAAAGTTGTATTCATATTGGACAAATTGCTGATAAAACAAACACTACAAAGGAAAATAGGATCTGCAGATCAAAGATAAATCTTTCAACTACCGTAAATCCTCAAACAAATAAGAAAAAAACACACACAATCCCAATCTTTAAAACATTCAGAAAATATACCGAAAAGAAAAAACCAATACAAATAAATCACTCAATTCTCTTTCTTTTGCCCTTATTAGCAAAATCAACATTCTTGTTCTCCAAGAAACGAATTCTCTTTTTGATAGCAGCAAGCTTTGATTCAACTAGCGTCAGGATATCTTTCTCTCTTTGTTCTTCTTGTGGTTTTGGTATTGGTGTTGATGATTCCTTGTGCTTCTTTTCGGCTTTCAGATTTTCAGAGTAGAGATGAAGAACTTCTTTACAGGCATCCAAATTGTCAGGCCAAGTTTGGAGTTCCCCATTAGGACCAGTAATAACAGTACAAACCCTGATATCGTAGAGAGTTGCAAGCTCCATTGATTTACTCTTTATGCATTATTTCCTCCCTTGATAAGACTTGGGATTGTTTGTTTTCTTTTTGCTTTGATCTTCTTCTACTATAGCTTGATTCGATGTAGAGTCCTAAGAAGAATGAGTACGTATATATAGGTGTTTTGGGGGTATTTTATACCTTCGGTATTACAAGTTGCCTATTTAAAATATATTTAGTATTAATCATGATTTGAATAGGAAAGCGAATCGAATGCTCTTGGGAGGTTTGGTCAAAATATGCTAAAAGTTTTGGTATGTAAGTGTCCCGAATTGGGAAAAAAGTATAATATAAAAAATAGAGTACTTGTAACTTCCCAAGTTTCCTAACAGTTGGCTTAGATCGTCTATGTCACGCTTAGTGGGATGCATTCTTTTTTCTGGAAACTACCCAGGTAAAACCATCCAAATACAACTTAATAAGTCGGGTTTATTTTGGAATATGGTATACAACTTTATTAAGTAAAATATTAAATGAGAGTCCTTTTTAGATTTGGTAAGACAATCTTGTGAAAATATTAGTGGTCTTTTTGTTTAATTATGTATGGATTTACTATCTTATATTTTCTCCCACATCCCTTTTATATAAAGTAAAGAGAAGTTGATTTGGTTAAAGTTTGATGATTAATCTAATTATTTTTTGAAAAATAAATGAGAAAATAATTTTGAGTGGAAAATTTTTAGTATAACTATCTCCGTCCATTAGTAATTGTCATACTTTCCATTTCTAGAGTCAAACTATAAAAACTTTGACTAACATTTTACAATATATTCTTTTCATCATATTGATAAGAAAAAAATTTGGCAATGCTACAAACAAATAAGAAAAACAAAAGGAATATGTATATGTAGGTTTTTAAGGGAAATTTTGTACTTTTGGTAATCGAAGGTGTCTAGTTAAGTTACAATTACTATTTCCTAATTTGTACTAGTAGGAATAGAATTAAAATCTCTTGGAGGTCGGTAAAAAATCTGTGAAAGTTTTCGTATGCGAAGCCTCCCAAATTGGAAAATAAATACTCCATATATTGCAACTTACGAGATTGACTAATACATGTATTAGGTTACATTGTCTACGCTTTTTTCTCAAAACCTAGTTGGATTTGAATGTTTTTCTTTCTATCGACTAACGTTCCATTTCAGCGTAAACCAAATTAAAATAATTTGATCACTCACTAAACTTTAACCAAATCATTTTTTCTTCACTTTATATACAAACATAATGTGCAAGAAAGTATAGGAAAGTTAATACATACGTCATATCTAATCAAATAAAAAGGCTATTAATTTTTCATAAAGTTATCTTATCATATCTAAAAAAGGCCTTTTTCAATATTTTACTTAACAAAGTTATCTACTGTATCTCAAATTGACCCGATTAATTAAGTAATAAGGTTAATTTGGGATATAGAAAACAACTCTATTAAGTAAAGTATTGAAAAAGAGCCCCTTTTGGATATGGTAAGAAAACTTGTGAAAATAGCGGCATTTTTCTTTGATTAGGTATGTATGTACTTTCCTATATTTTCTCGCCCATTCCTCTGGTATATAAAGTAAATAGAAGTTGAATAGGTTAAAATGTGATGATTAAACAAATTATTTGAGAAAATTTTTTTGAGTTAATTGAATGAATATTTTTTCAAGTCATCACATCAAAATTAATGAATTTTGACATGTAAGTCATGACAGAATCGTATACTTCATATTATATTCAACGTGCTTATTTTGTTTGATTATTCACAAATCACGTCATATTATTTTTAAAGCTACAAGGGGAAAAAAGAATTCAATTCATCACAAATTAATCAGAATAATTTCATGCCATATACAACCTAGTTATTATGTTGGATTACAAACAAATCATTCCAGATCTTCAACAATCCCCAACCACAACCAGGGCCACCCAAAATTGGAGATCCTCAAATATGTTGTTTTCCAAAGCTTTCCTTTGAAGTACAACATATAATCGTATCATAATTACATATATGCTTCAAAGACCTCTTGTGAGAGACTATCATTGTATAATTTCATGCCATATACAACCTAGTTATTATGTTGGATTACAAACAAATCATTCCAGATCTTCAACAATCCCCAACCACAACCAGGGCCACCCAAAATTGGAGATCCTCAAATATGTTGTTTTCCAAAGCTTTCCTTTGAAGTACAACATATAATCGTATCATAATTACATATATGCTTCAAAGACCTCTTGTGAGAGACTATCATTGTATAATTTCATGCCATATACAACCTAGTTATTATGTTGGATTACAAACAAATCATTCCAGATCTTCAACAATCCCCAACCACAACCAGGGCCACCCAAAATTGGAGATCCTCAAATATGTTGTTTTCCAAAGCTTTCCTTTGAAGTACAACATATAATCGTATCATAATTACATATATGCTTCAAAGACCTCTTGTGAGAGACTATCATTGTATAATTTCATGCCATATACAACCTAGTTATTATGTTGGATTACAAACAAATCATTCCAGATCTTCAACAATCCCCAACCACAACCAGGGCCACCCAAA
>JAJOOD010016334.1:0-22672 GCA_029582525.1 Solanum tacnaense | reverse complement strand
AATTTTTAGAAAACAATGTAGTCATCTTTTTTTACTTCAAACACACATATATATGAAGTTGTTGCGAACTTTAGTCAAATAAAAATTTTACAATAAATTTTATCAATTCTTGATAAACAAGCTGCAAAAACAAAAATTAAAAGCTTAAGGAAAATATTTTTGGGTAATTAATAAAGTTGAAGAATGAGAGAGGCTCAAATCTTTTTTGAAGAAAAATATATAGAGCACAATTTTATTTTCAAAACTAAAACTGTCTTTAAAAGGGTCTGAATGAGAATAAGACTCTGTCACGGATCTGATTCATTCAGACCCATTAAGAGATTTTAAGTAAAAAAAACAAACACACTTAATGGCCTAATGTATGAACCATTCAGATTCAGACTTCCATTAAGTGCAAACAAATGAGGCCTAAAACTAGGCACAGTAAGAGAGCATCATTGCAAACTGTTGCCAAATGCAAATACTCCTGCAAATTAGATGCCAAAATAATAATGAGAGAAGATAGTGGTTGTTACATACCACGACGTTGTTTTAGTTCATCAGCAATTAAGTAGATTTCTTCAACAATCCCATATGGAGAAAATACCTGCCAGCAAAGGCGTACATACAAATTCAAAACTTTTCCATTGGCTCAAAAGTGAAACAGATAGTACCGTCTCTTATCTGTGACTTCGTTTGACAGTGTATAATAGATCAAGGATTTAATTGCACTTCATACAATATTTATAGAGGTAATGAAATGAGCATTGACTAATAGGAGGACACAATATCATGATATGAACTCATCTTTCAAACATCAGAACGGAATAAAGCTTGTTATTTGGCATAGTTTATGATGCACTTTACTAAATCCTAAATCAAAAAATGTGCCAGGTAAAAGTGGGACGGAGCAAGTTCTAATCTTCATCAGTTATATCCTCTAGATGAAAATTACAATTGATAAACCCATACTAATGACATTACTAAAAAAGTAGTTGCTACATATTGCTTCATCCAATGGCACTAAGTACACAAAAGCTTGAGTTTGTGCCCAATACATATTATCTATAGATACAAGAATCGAAGCATGAAACATGCAGATTCTCTCTCTCTCTCTCTCACATACACATACACACACACACACACTCACACTCACACTCACACACACATATATAGACACACACACAGAGAATGGACAAATTGAACAAAGAGTAACAGCAAAAACTGAAGGAGCAAAAGGAAGATAGAGTCTAGATGTCTTGGTTAAACGCATATATGTGGAGCATACATGCTCAATTTCATTTTTGGAAGCTTGTTTCCTCAGACCACCAACATAAAGTTTCTGAGTGTGTTCGGTCAAGATTCCTACAATAAGAGAAAAAGGAGGTAAAAATGGAGATAAAAATAATAAAGCATTGGAAATAAATACAGAGAGGCACAACAAAATAACTTAAAATTCAGACTGTATACACTTGAGAAAATATCCCATGTCAATTCAACAAAAATATTTTGAACTTCCCAAGAATTAGTCTGTTTACTATTATTCTTAATATTTATTTATTTTTGATAAGGTACTATTATTATTCTTAATATTGTTTAGTACAGTGAAACAGTCTTATCCTTACTATGTGTTTTCCTGGAAAATAAAATTGCAGTCATACACGAAGCTTAACATAGCAGGTGGGGAGTGAGTTTGGTGGATAATGTAAAGAGTGGAAGGGTTCTAATTTGCTTTAGTTAAAATTTGACAAAGCATATGATAACTATATTATATTTTATAAATTTAAACAGAGATAGTGAAAAATTACCAAGACGATCACGTTCCCCATCAGCATACCTAACTGTTAAGGGAAACTCACCCTGCAAAGCAAGAAATATAAACAAACCAAGTAAGAGGAGATCAATAATTTCTTGAGAGGGTAAATCATTCTAACTTCATAACAGAGAAGGAAACTAACCCCAGGGAAAGTATATCGACCATTGAATGCTACAATAGCCCTATTAGCTTCATCTAGCGTTCTATACTTCACAAAACAGCATTCTGCAGAGTAAATCATTATTCATTTTTGCTCTTCTTAAAGAAAAACAATTCATTTTTATTCTGATACCTATACTTGTCAAAAAGATAATATTATACTTCCAGATGATACATGTGCAGGGAATATAGTGAACATAAACAACAACAACCCAGTGTGGTCCCACAAGTGGGGTTTGGGGTGAGTGGGGTTTACCGTTTACGTAGACCTTACCCCTGACTTTGTGGGGTAGAGAGGCTGTTTCACAGAGGGGAAAAAGAATAAATCCTGGTAATTTAAATGATTCACAATATTTAAATTGCATTTAACTGCTTTGAACTACTTTAGTAATACAGAACCCAGTACAGATGACAGGACATTTGATTAACCAACATCACCAATGTAAACTACAACTAGTACACTAGACAGATAGCCTGGCAACTGCAACTGTTACAACATTCCTCTACCTTTCCTCAGACCGGTGCCTTTATCCGTGAGACGAACAAACTCAACAATGTGCCCATGTGCAGCAAAAACAGACCGGACCTGAATTGAAAGAGCGTGTATCAATATGTAGGAATATTTTCAAAATGCCCAGATAATGAACATAGTCAAACATGGAATCTGCAAGCACTTGAGTGATGAAAATTCATTTTTTTAACATCCCGTTGAAATGGAACGTAACTGGATAATTGGACAGGGAAAGCCTGTACATATTGATTCGGACCGAAGCTAGTGGTTAACGGATTCTACCTACACGAATGGATATCTATTACTTTTCTGTACATATTATTTGGAAACGTTAGTTGACGCCTACTACTTTGGCATTGAGGTGGTGTTGATTAATTTTAATTGAATACCAGGATACTATATAATATCCATTTGATGCGGTTAATCCAAGACAAATGAAGTATCTATGTATACCATAGGATACCTAGAATTCACAAAGATTAAGGAGTAAAAAATGAATAACGTAAAGTCAATATCTAGACATCACTCCCTCCAAAGAGACAGGAAAGCAAGAGAAAGTGATCAACTTACAATTAAGGTTTAATCATTGTTGGTACATGTTTTTGATAAGTAAAAAACTTCCATTGATAAACACCAAGTTAGTGTTAAAAAATATGTGCAAGATGTGTGTGGCTATACTCGAGTAATACATTGTCTTAAACATACATTTGTATAGTGTCCTCAGGAGTATCTTCATTTGGTTAGAGATTTGTATGTCAACGTAGGTTAGATGTGAGATTTCAAGTATCTCTATGTTTATAAACATTTATTCTGTCTTAAAAACCCAATTATTAGGTATTGGGATGAAGGCCTGGATAATTGAAGCAGAATGTATAGAGGCTTTATATGGCCAACCTCAGCTACTTTGGGGTCGAGACAAATAGTAGACATTCTTGTTGTTGTTGTTGTTACTATCTAAGCTCTAATTAAAAGCCTCAAGTCTCACTCTTAAGCATAACTAATAGGCAATAGCACATAGAATCCCACTTATTCAATGCAACTAAATAGAAACATAACATGGAAAAAAGAGATTATTTTTCTGAATACTCAATTGTAAGACTTACATCTTCTTCTTCTGCTGGCCTTGGAACTCCTACAACATAGAGTTTCACAAAACTGCCACAATCCAGAAAGTCTAAACAAACAAAATGCAGCAGTGTTACTTGGGAAATCCTGCTATAAATACTCAGTAAAATATACAAACTTTCCCTTTGCATCCGGAAATTCAACTAACTGAAATTACCAGCATTTTAGAATGTGTCTTTTCACCAATTTTATACAAGGTAAATTGCAACTCACAATACTCTATTGCGGTCAATTAAGTGATCGAAAATCATAAAGTCTCTGATTCAAATCCCAGCAAAGACAAAAAACACCAGGTGATTTCTTCTTATTTATCGTGGTCTGGTGAAAGGTTGGTGAAAGTATCATGTGGAATTAGTCGAGGTGGCAACTATTTACTATAGTTTCCCCATATTTAATTTTTTTTAAAACAAAATTATCAAGTCTCTCAAAAGTTAATCAAATTCACTCACGATAAGCAAAAGTGCCAAACAAATTAGGAATGAGAGATTATTTAATCGTTGGAAGAAGAACAATGCTTTGTACCAGAGCTTGCTTGATCGAAAGGTCTCTTACGGGCCGGAAAAGGCGCGGAACCACCGAAGTTTTGCTCAAAATTCGGATTCCGATGGTGATGCTGGTGATGTTGCCGGCGATTGTAGTGATTGCCGTCGCCGGGAAAGTTTCTTCTGTTATTGTCTAAGTTCCCATCGTTACGAGAGATAGAATCGTCGGAAGGCCAATTCGGCGGTGCAGGATGAGGGTTCCGGTGAAATTCCGGCTGGATTCCCCGGCGTTCTCCGTTCCTCTGGTCCATTGAACATCAATTGTAAAATTGATTATTTGAACTTTTTATATATATTACGGGTAATTTCGCGTGAGAATTTAATATCAGTAATTTATAAAACGGAAAAGGGTAATATCACGTAATTTATAAAACGGAAAAGGGTCAAAATTGCCATTGAACTATGTGAAATAGACAACTTATATCCTCCGTTACATTTTGAGATAAAAAATATCCGCGATGTTATTCCTAGAGACCACAAATACCTCTCAAAAGTTAACAACCCAAATTGTTAAGACGTGACAAGCCATGTGGAACTGATCTCTCCACCTAAGCTGCCAACTAAGATTTCCACTAACCCATTCTTGCTAACTATCAGTTCATCCTCCCAAATCAACAATATTTGGGATACGAAATTTCATTTACATTGTGGAAACACTATCTCCAGTATTTGCTAACCCAATTTTAACTCTCCAATATTTGTTTGATTATTGTACGAATTAAAGCAATCTAAATTTTGAGAGGTTCAAAATTTAGATTTGTAAGACATACCTGTATCTTCTGTATGTATGAGGGGAATATACGGCTAGATGATTTTAACTTTGTTCTTGTTTTTTGTTGGATAATACAATTTTAGGAGATTTAGATTTAAAAAAAAAAGTAAAAAAAGTTAGTGTTAATCCTAGTTGGCAGCTTAGATGGAAGGATCAGTCACACATGGCTTGCCATGTCATTAAAAATTTGGGTTGTTAACTTTTGAGGGGTATTTGTGGTCTCTAGAGATAACAGTGAAGGTATTTTTGAGCTCAAAATGTAACGGAGGGTATAAGTGGTCTATTTTGCATAGTTCATCGGCAATTTTAACCCTTTTCCATTTATAAAATAATACTTAGAATCTGGCCGGCATTAAAACTAAAACACTATACTCCCTTTGTCCCTAATTACTTGTTCACTTTTTCTTTTATAGTTGTCTTTAATTACTTGTCCATTTTGACAAATCAAGAAAGGACAAATTTTTTTACCTATTATACCATTAATTAATTACTTTGAAAAATGTAGAACTTTTTGAAAATCTTAAATTTTTAATTCATCCACTTCATAATTAATAGGAATAAAATGGTAAACTCACTATGTCAATTATTGTTTTCTTAATAGGTGTGTCAATTCAAAAGTGGACAAGTAATTAGGGACAGAGGGAGTATTATCTTACGTATAAGATTACGTAGTAAGAAACATTGATAATGTACAGGAAAATGAAAATTATTACACATTATCACTTATCCTTGATAACATAAACATAAATTAATGACTATAAAAATACATATATTTAACATAAGTAACGGTGTTAGTGAGTCACTCAACAGGAGCAACGTACAAAAATATTTAATTGTGAAGAAGAAGAAGAGGTTCAAAAATTTCATTGTTTTAAAATGAGAGGAAATCCCTATATTTATAGACAACAAAGGGTAATGTCAACAAATGTTTATTGTGTCTTATCAGAAAGATTACAACTATTTGAAAAAGTTGCAACTCTTCGAAAAGGTCACAACATTTCATAAAAGTCACAATTTTTCATAAAAGTCTAGGGGTGGCTTGGCTCCATGGCTTTAAAAATGAGGCATATGCCTTAGGCCCCCAAAATCGAAGGGACTATTTTTTTTAGTAATCACGTTTTTTTTAACAAAAAAAAGAACATAAAGAAATTTTTTTTATGGATCAATTTTTAAATTTAACTTCCATATGATATGTTTAAGACTACAAGATTAAAAAATATTTTGGTGTATATATATCTTTAGTTTAAGATCATAAAAAAATAAAACTTTTTTTTATTAAAAAGAAAGAAATAACTTGAATTTCATATATAAAAAAATAATTAAAATTTAGGCCTCCAACTTATTTTTGGCTTTAGGCCACTAATTAGCTTGAGCCATCACTGTAAAAGTCGCAACTCTTCATTAAAGTCGCAGTTTTTTATAAAAGTCGCAACTTTTCATAAAAGTCACATCTTTTCATAAAAGGGAAGACTAGTTGTGGAAATAAATAAATTAAAAAGAAATTCTGATTTGTGGTGGCGCCACGTAGGCGGGACTAAGGTTATTTTAATAGAGAACTATTAATAGAGCTTTTAATGTTTATTTTAGTTATTTTATTTTATTTTTTCAAAAAAAAAAACACTCTTTCCATATGCATTAACGAATAACTCAAATAGAAAAAGTATTATTGAATTATTAGTATGAAATTATCAACTAGGATTTAAGAATGGTATGAAATTTGTATAAAATAAAAGGGAAAATTGTATAAAATATCAAACTATTAATTCAAATTAAATACTATAATCACAATTTGATTTAATTGTAACCCGTAGCAAACTGTTGCATCTCTCACTTTATACAAACACAAATGTATAAAATGTGTTTGTGTTTGTATAAAGCGAGAGAAAATTGTATATATACATATCTTTTCGTTCCCCTCTCTCTCCTCTCCCAGATCTCGCTCGCCACTCTCACTCGCCTCTCACTTTATACAAACACAAATGTATAAATTTCGTTTGTGTTTGTATAAAACGAGAGAAAATTGTATATACAAATACATATATTTTCGTCCTATATACTTATGATTATACAAATACAGATCTTCCCCTACCCAGTTTTCTTTTGTCTTTCTCGCTTTATACAAACACAGATTATACAATTGATTCTTTTGTATATGTATACCGAAATAGATTATACAATTGCTTCTTTTGTATATGTATAGCGAAATATACATATTAATAGCCATAGCAAACATAAAGTTTGTTATGGAGTGCAATTATGCAAATTATAATTATAGCATACAAATATGATTTTTATGTTTACTATATGTGAAAGTTGTTCTAAATAAAAAGGGACTTATCAATTTGAGAATGAATAATTTAATTTTCACATTGAAAAGATCGATAATTGATTAACTTATTTATTTATATTTCCCTCGCCTTTCGCTCTCGAACTAATAGTATTACTTCACTTTAAATTATTTTACCCCAAAACATTTTTCTCCGTTCGTTGCTTAGCCCAATTATCATTATCATCGTCTATGATTATATTATTTGTCATTCGCAATATATGATATTTTTTTCGTTTCAATTCATGTTTTTTTAACGAATTTTTTTTAGTTCGTTAAAAAAACATCCCTTTTCCTTATTGACAAGTTTTAAATTTTAACATTCCATCTAACATATTTGAAATTACAAAATTAAAAAATATTTCTTGTAATAAATTTTTGTGTGTTTTTAGTTTGTGATTTTTTAAATGCATCTCTATATTAAAAAGTGTTCCTAATAAAGAGTCAAATACACTGCATCACATAATTTTTTAGAGGCCCATAGATTAAAGGGGTACTAAATTGCTGGGCAAGTTGGCAACAAGTCAAACATTTTACCCCACTTCATTGTCACTCTCATTAATTGCATATATATATATATATAATTAATTATATAATAAAAATATAAAATAATTATGTATTAATGATTTCCTTGTTTCAATTATATGATGTGGTTAATTGAATAGTACATGGTACTAAATTTGATAAGTAGAGCCTATGGACATAAGTTTTCAAAAAATAATGAAGTAAAATAGGGTAAATATTTATCCATATACTCCTTCGTTCGTTATACTATTTTAGAATATCTAATAATACTTGTCCTCTTTATGAAATTAAGAATTAATTTTACATTTAGTTCTTAATTTACCCTTATCATTAATTATAGTCATTTTTCTATTAAATTTTTCAAGACATTGTATTTATTACTCTCTCTTTTCGCTTTTACTTGGCACATTTTGACTTGATACAATCATTAAGAAAATGTTTATTGATATAGATATTTTACCAAACTATCTCTATTAAATGATGTTTAGTATTATGTCTTGAAAAATAATTTGAAGAAAGAGTATTTAACACCGAGGGTAAATATGGAATAATATTACTTATTGACTATTGTCTTTTCTTGATATGCCAAAAGTGTCGATTAAAAAAAAAAACTATTTTAGGAAAAAGTGACAAGTAAAAGTGAATGAAGGTTGTAAAATTATTTTTCTATTTATAGTTTCTTAAAAAGTAAACAAGTTAATAGTAGACATCTATTGTTGGACAAATGGAGTAGAAGGCTAACTTCAAATTAATAAAGTTAATTTTAGCATTTAAATATCTAAGCGAAAATACATGACACTATTAGAGGATTATGTACAATATATATTGATTTTAACATTAGATATAAGTAATTTCTTCGTATTAAATTATCCGTTCTAATTTTTAAAATAGTTGTTTTAAGAGTAAATTTTTAAACTATTTACTATTTAAACAATTAAGACAAAATTGATCAATTTTTTAATTTATATCCTTAATAGTAAATGTACTTAAAGACTACAAACACATAATAGAGTAAATATTTAATGAAAATAAATTATATCCTAAGACACAAATAAAGTAAAATAATCAAAATTTCCTCCTAATTAATATTTGTAAGAGGCATGTGAAAAAACACAATAAATAATTTAAGATAGAGGCATGTGATCGTTTAAGATAAAAAAATGCAACTTTCTATTATAATTTAAAGCAATAAATCATATATAATGTTGTAATTTTAGTCTCAATTGGAACTAAATTGAGTAGAGTAAAATTATAAAGTGTTTAAGACAAGAAGAGGTTTGAACGACTTAAGCACATGTGGAGATATCTATAATATTTTTTTTATTATTATTTTATTTATCGTTTTATATTTTACTCGGAACGATATTGATTATGCTCCACGAAAATCTAATTTCAATTTATATTCAGTTCGAAATTCAGATTGAAGTATAATATTTTTTTTTATATATGATCATTCTATATCAGGAATATATATCTTTCCTATAAAATTAATTTATATATATCTGTCTAATAATTTATCTTGTTTTTTTTCTTTTTACATATACTTATAATTGTTTATCTATTACGATTCTTATGAAAAAAGTTTACCTGTTTCCGAATGAAATGAAATGTATTTTTATTTTATAACAAATAAAGACTAGAATAAAAATATTTAAGAAAAAAATCATAACAAAAAACAATTAAATTGTGTAATTATAATAATAGCATATGCAAAATAGAAAAATGAAACAAGCAAGATATACAAGTGAATACCTTCAACATAAGACTTTCTTTTCCGAATTTGGATTTAATCAACTCAACATGAATATTAAACATAATTTGAAAATTTTAAAAATAAAACACTAGCTATGGCATAAATATAAACAAGGACACATATAATTTTAAAAGTTGAGTCGATCAAAGTGTGAAAATAAAAAATACGTATATAAATGAAATAAACAAGATATGATATACATTTATCTCCAACATGAAATTTTTTTCCGCAAATTCAAATTTAATTAAGTTTTCATACGAATGTCAAACACGGGATTGAAAACTAAAAATATAAGATATAATTATAGCAAAAATATAAATAGTAAGTATAAATATTTTGAGAGTTTGGGACCAAAAGAGGAAAACGAGAGCTTTCTCATTTGTTTTCTATATAGAAGAACAAGTGTATATATATATCGTCAGAGAATTTTGCTTCTTCGATCCGTAAGTTAATTACTTCATGCATTAATTTTCGGTTTGATTTTACAATTCTGATGCGTTGAATTCAATCGACAAATTTTCAATTTTCGGCGATATTTTTGGGTTTGATTTTGGTGTTGTTGAGATCCGGCGAAAAAAATTAGATCTTGCCGGTTTCGTGCTTCAATTCAATGCAGAAGTTGTTGTTTTTCTGCAATTAATTGAAGTTTTGAGGTCCGATCTGATACTTGTTAGCTCGATTTTGGAGTTTGATTGAGCGGAATTGTGTTAGTATTAGGGTTAGGATTTTATTGAGTAGTTAGATGGCTTCGAATCCTCCATTTTTAGTGGAGGATCAGACGGATGAGGATTTTTTTGATAAATTGGTTAATGATGATGATGATGATGTTGGTTTTAAGGTAACTACATCGTCAACGGTTTTGGGTGCGGGTGCGAGCTCGGTGTATGTTGATGGAAATGAATCTGATGAGGTTAAAGCCTTTGCTGATTTCAGTATAAGTGATGATGTCGATAGTGGAGTTGAAACTGGGAAGAAGGAAGGGGAGAAAGTAGATAAAGGTGCTGATAGCATTGCTAAACCGGGTTTGGTAGTTGAGGGGAATAGAGAGAACAGTAGTGGTTCTTTAGTGTCATTGACTTCTGGGATGTCAGATGGTTTACTCGAACCCAGCAATGGTAATTTGGAGACTGAGGTAATTGATGGTATGACAGAGAATCAGACCAGTGGATCGAGCAATTCGGGTGTGAAGGAAGTTGGATGGAGTGCTTTTCACGCTGATCCAGGTACAAATGATGCTTCTGGGTTTGGATCCTACATGGACTTTTTCAGTGAATTGGGAGATAATAGCGGTGATGCAACGGGAAATGTCGGTGAGAATGTGAATAAGGGGTCAACTGTTTCGCCAGCTGAACAGGTTCATGACACAAAACAAAATCATGAAACAGTGCATCTGGAGAATACTAGCTCCTTAACACAGGGTCAAGATTGCTACGCCCATGATGCTACCACAGAACAAGTTGCAGATGGACAGGATCTAAATAGTAGCCAGTATTGGGAAAATCTTTATCCAGGATGGAAGTATGACACAAGTACCGGGCAATGGTATCAGGTTGATAGTTATGAATCAGGAGCTAATGTACAAGGAAGTACTGATTCTAATTTGGTTTCTGATTGGTCAGTTTCTGATGGAACGCCAGAGGTCTCGTACCTACAGAAAACTGCTCAGTCTGTATCTGGCAATGCAGCTGAGAGTGGTACGACTGAGAGTGTCACTAATTGGAATCAGGTTTCGCAGGTAAATGATGCTACTGAGAATCTGGCAAACTGGAATCAGGCTATGCAGGCGAGTGACCATAGGGGGACTGTGACTGACTGGAATCAGGCGACACTGGCTAGTGATGCAGGTGTTGTCACAACTGACTGGAATCAGGCCTCACAACTTAACAATGGGTATCCGTCGCATATGGTGTTTGATCCTCAGTACCCTGGTTGGTATTATGATACAATTGCACTTGAATGGCGCACTCTGGAGAGCTACACATCGTCTGCTCAATCAACTGTTCAAGGTGAGAGCCAACTGGATCAGAGTGGTTTGGCTTCAGTGCAGACTTCCTCTCACAATAGTGATCAAAGGAATTATGGTGCATACGGGCACAATGACAATAGTAGATTCCAAGAGTTTAGCAGCGGTGGAGGAGATTACAACTGGTCTGGCTCTTTTGGTAATTACAATCAGAATCAGCATAGCTCAAATATATCGCAAAATGAAAATATTGCAAAAAGTAACACTGTGTCAGAATATAGGGGGAACCAACAATTAGAGAACAACTACAACCATGATTTTTCTGCAAGCAGCCATGTTAATAGACAAATCTCTAATCATTATGAGGGAACAGTTCCATACAATGCAAACACAACTCAAAGTCAAAATGACCAACGTTTTTTTTCTGGTGGGGGTTTGGGTCAGCAATTCAGTCAGCCAACACTCCAGCAACATGAACAGAAGCATGCCTCAAGTGATTACTATGGGACTCAGAC
The DNA here is from genome assembly GCA_029582525.1 of Solanum tacnaense. Lineage (NCBI taxonomy): Eukaryota > Viridiplantae > Streptophyta > Magnoliopsida > Solanales > Solanaceae > Solanum > Solanum tacnaense. Next base: position 10,686 of record JAJOOD010016334.1, on the reverse strand, counting down.
CACAGCCAATTATTCACAGCAAGCATTTCAGAGTAGCCAGCAGTTTGCTCATGCTCCCACTGCAGGAAAATCATCTGCTGGCCGTCCACCACATGCTTTGGTCTCTTTTGGTTTTGGTGGAAAACTGATTGTGATGAAAGATCATAGTTCTTTTGGGAACTCATCCTTTGGAAGTCAGGTTTGTGTTAAAATTGTTTCCTTTTTTGTCTTTCCCTGACATTTTAGGTCGCAGTACTCTTACTAATGATTGAAAGTATCTGTGCATGGTGGGTAAAGAATCCTGTAGGAGGTTCAATATCTGTGCTCAGTTTGATGGATGTTGTCTCTGAGAGATTTGACAATTCAAGTCTTGTGATGGGGGCATGTGACTATACCCGAGCTTTGTGCCAACAATCATTCCCTGGTCCACTAGTTGGTGGAAGTCCCAGTATCAAGGAGTTGAATAAATGGATTGATGAGAGAATTGCAAACTCTGAATCTCCCGACTCGGATTACAGGAAAGGCGAAGTTTTGAGGTTACTTCTGTCATTGCTAAAAATAGCATGTCAATATTATGGGAAACTCCGTTCTCCTTTTGGTACCGATGCTGCGTTGAAGGTAAGATTTGAAAATTTGTAGGAATAACATGCATGTATTTAGTTATTGACTGTTTGTTCTAACCTTTCAAAACAAACTGTTGGTTGAAATCAAGCTCTTGTGCAACTAAGTAAAGTTTATTCCATCTTATTGTTTTCTGTTTGTGTTGCCTGTATAGGCATATTAACTCCTTTCACTTCTAATGCATTTTGATATCTCCATCTATCCTAGACTTGCTTTAGTTGGGTTTATAGAATTAGATGTCACCTTTATCAACTGAAAGACTTGATAAATGCTTTTACTGGTCAAAGTTCATTGGATTTTGAAAACTTCATGGTATCAGCACAGTCTGACTTTTATAGCTTTTCATGTGTCTTACATGTTTTGGGTCTAACATACCTTTGGCTTTTTAGATAGACTGTTCTCTATATTTTGGATTATTTGACTTGATCACCTATATGATGGGTGCATCTCTCCCAAGCTTAAGAAATTTAGCTGGCTTCTCTTCCCTATATGATCTGAGCATTAGGTAGGAAACAAGAAAGAAAATCCAGTAATGGATGTTGACTACAGTAAAACAAATTAATAATAGTGGTATTAATAGCCTTGCTCCACATATAATAACCAAGAAGAAACCATGATTAGGTGCTTGCATCACCGCGTGAGCAGAGTTGTGAAGTAGGTCAGATATTGGGCACTGAAAAGTCTACTTAAGTTTGGTTCCATTCTCTACATTACTGTCTATCTTAAAGAGTGGCTGGAGGTTTTTTGGGACGTGTTTCTTTTTCCTTATATTGTGTTCTCTTTGATGATTTTCACAAGTACATGAAGTCTTGAGTTCATCATCTTTTGAAGAGATCTTTTGCTAGAATTAACACCATAGATTTTGGTATTGTAATACCTTATAATAACTAGGAAAAAGTATTGAAGTTCTAGTTGTTATAATAATTTTGACATACTTATGTTCTTCACGGTTATTTTTACCTTGTCAAAAGAAATTACGCGAAAGAATATCTTCCTTTCTTTAATGCATTTAAAAAATTTCATCTTGAACGACCATCTATAGCCTGATAGCATGAAAAGTAGCTCCTGTCTAATTTTATTTTCACCAAAATCAACAATCTCCGTAGCTGTTGCTAATTTTGTTCTGCTACTTGAACAGGAAAGTGATGTTCCAGAAACGGCGATAGCCAAATTGTTTGCATCTGTGAAGAGGAATGGGATGCAAGTCAATCAATATGGCTCTCTCGCCCAGGGCTTGCAGCAATTGCCTTCTGAAGGACAGATGCAGGTAATTATTAAACAACTTTCTGTTCTTAGTTGCTATTTTAATTGTTTGCTAAATCAGCCAACCCTTTTCGTTATATGCTTCAAGGCGACAGCTGCTGAGGTTCAAAGTCTTCTAGTATCTGGAAGAAAGAAAGAAGCATTACAATGTGCACAAGAGGGGCAGTTGTGGGGGCCAGCTCTTATTCTCGCTGCACAACTCGGTGATCAGGTTTGTTTGGTTCTCCGTAGTCCTTTATCCCATCCTCTTCCTCCTCCGCTCGTTCTTCTCTTAATTTAATTTTGATTTCATGCGTAATTGCAGTTCTATGTAGAAACGGTGAAGCAAATGGCACTTCGACAGTTAGTAGCAGGGTCACCTTTGCGGACACTGTGCCTACTAATTGCTGGTCAACCGGCTGATGTCTTTTCTCTAGATTCTAGAGCTCAAAGTGGCATGCCTGTTGTAAATGCGGTTCAACAGCCTGCACAGGTTTTGTGTTCATAACTTGTTACAAGCAGTTAGTAATCATTAGCTTCTTTGCTGCCTTTTCCCCCTTGAACTCATTTTTTTAATGATTGCCTAATCCCCCGGAACTGAGCCTTTAAAGGGGATCTTTCCATTGACATGCTCTTGTATCTTCATTCTATAGAGTATTATCATTTTTATGCATTTATAAACATAGTATCATAATCGTTCTTTGACTTTTAAAGCTTCAACAATAAGAGCTCAGAAGACATTTTAGCGCGTACTGAAAGGTTAATTGTGATAAAAAGAAAGGGGACATGGAGCATAGCTATGTATATTTTGATCCCTGGAATTTCTATAAGGCTGCTGTTTTGAAGTCCAAGTACTTCTGTTTGGTTGGAGATAAGTTAGGTGTGGGCATTGGGGTGCAAATCTTAGCAGACACAAAAAGGAGAAAAGGGAACTTGTTCCTGTCCACCTAAGCATTGGCAGACCGAGTTCCTCGTTACCTATGCTGGTGGGAGTACCCGGTGGAATAGTCAAGGTGCCCACCGTGATTTTTAAAAAAATTTAGGTTTGGCCATTGTTCTGTAAGACGTGCAGAGCTTTGATGATGAGTTGGGTGGGGGCATTGTTCTGTCAGATGTGCAGAACCTTAATATACCCACACATGATTTACTAGCTACCCTTAACCGTTATGATTGTTTGTGAATTTCATTCGAGGTCCGTCTTGTTATGTTTTGACGTTGTGATTTTCGTTTTATTAGGTAACACCATAGATTGTAAGTGGATCACTTTCTCTTGTTTTCCTGTTTCTTTGGAGGGAGTTATGTCTAGATATTGACTTTCTGCTGTTCAATTTTTTTTTTTAAATGTTAAGACTTTTGTTGTTTTCTTCCCTAGTTGATTGCTTTTTAAAGATTTAAGGCTAATACTTTCTTTGTATTTTTACCTTATTTTGATTTCTTCTGTTTATCCTAGTTTGGTGCCAATGTCATGCTGGATGACTGGGAAGAGAATTTGGCTGTGATAACTGCAAACAGAACGAAGGATGATGAACTGGTGCTTATTCATCTTGGTGATTGTTTGTGGAAAGAGAGGAGTGATGTATGTCTTATGCCTTGTTTTTCTTTTATATTACTCTCATTCAGTGGATTGCCTTTGATCTTGTTGTCTGCTTCTTACATACATTTTCTAAAAAAATTGACCTAGATTGTTGCTGCACACATTTGCTATCTAGTGGCTGAAGCAAACTTTGAACAATATTCAGATACCGCAAGATTGTGTCTTGTGGGTGCAGATCACTTGAAATCCCCCCGAACTTATGCTAGTCCAGAGGCTATTCAGGTGCTGCTTATTTCTAGTTTTTGTGCATTTTCTAGTCATGTGAAGAAATGTGAAACATCTTGTGCCACAGCCAGCATATTCACTCATGTAACTGTATGTGCTACTGGTTAACACGGGTTCATCGCTTGACTGATCAAATGCTTGTATCGACAGAGGACAGAGATTTATGAATACTCAAAGGTGCTGGGGAATTCTCAATTTATTCTCCCTCCTTTTCAACCATATAAACTTGTGTACGCACACATGCTAGCTGAAGTTGGGAGGATATCAGACGCATTAAAGTAAGTATACAAGTTTTTTGTTCAGCATGTTACGTGACATCCTTTCAGCTGGTTCCTTAGTATTTTTAAATTTAGGTACTGTCAAGCATTGTCGAAATCACTTAAAACTGGCCGAACCCCTGAGACGGAAACACTGAGACAGTTAGTGTCATCTCTTGAGGAAAGGATTAAAACTCACCAACAGGTACCTCTTTATCCTCTCACTCATCTATGTTGGATGATTGTCTCAGAGATACTTATGGTGGAACTTTCTGCATACAGGGAGGGTTCTCCACAAATTTGGCTCCTGCAAAATTGGTTGGTAAATTGCTGAACCTTTTTGATAGCACGGCTCATCGTGTTGTTGGGGGCTTGCCACCACCCATGCCAACAAGTGGTAGTTCACAAGGGAATGAACATCATCATCAGTTTGTGTCGCCTAGAGTCTCAAGTAGTCAATCCACCATGGCAATGTCATCACTGATCCCCTCAGAGCCAAGTAGTGAATGGGCAGCTGATAGCAGTAGAATGACGATGCACAATAGAAGTGTTTCAGAGCCTGACATTGGGAGAACTCCAAGACAGGTGTCTTATCCTGTTTTTCTGTAAAATTACATTGGACTGTATCTATCTAATCTGGCTTGAAAAGAGAAGTTTGTTGTGAATTTGTGTTGGATCAGGTTGACTCATCAAAGGACGCAAGCTCAATTAACACAGGAAGCAATGCATCAGGAGCTGGAGGGATATCACGCTTTCGTCGCTTTGGCTTTGGCTCCCAGCTTCTCCAGAAAACTGTTGGATTAGTACTCAAACCCCGTCAAGGCCGTCAGGTAGATATTGATTTTTCTCTCATCTTTGTCGTTTTCTAGATTGTAGTCCTCACAAAATTTGATGTTGACGCTTGTTTCCTTGTAGGCAAAATTGGGTGATTCGAATAAATTTTATTATGATGAAAAACTTAAAAGATGGGTAGAGGAAGGCGCTGAACTTCCTGCTGCAGAACCACCCCTTGCACCTCCACCAACCGTTCCTGCTTTCCAGAATGGAGCGCCCGATTATAATGTGAAAAGTGTATTGAAAAGTGAAAGTCCTATATGCAACAATGGATTTCCGGAAATGAAGAGTCCAACTTCTTCTGATAATGGTGCTGGAATTCCACCTCTTCCACCTACCTCCAACCAATTCTCTGCTCGTGGTCGTATGGGTGTTCGTTCAAGGCAAGTGATTTTTGTGTGTTAATTATTTACATATGAAATGGTTGGACGAGTAGACCAATAAAAATAAAAGTGTACCAGTAGAGACCTAGTATGGTCAGTGATATCTTTGGACTGCTATAAGAGTAATCCTCCCTACCTGATTGAACCTTTTGGTGGCTTAGGCAAAATAGCCATTGTTTACTTAGTTGGTCCGGTCCTGAGAGAGTATTTTAAATTGGTGAGAGTAATACTTGATAAGCTCCTATGTGTCAAACTAACAATTTTTAGTGTATGAACCTACCTGATTGTCATGCTTTTTATAGTATTTTGCCATGGCTTCTTCACTTCCATTATTTCTTTTTCCGAACTGCTTTGAACTGTTTTTCCTTGAGCGGGAGGGTCTATCAGAAGCAGCGTCTCTACCTCCAAGGTAGGAGAAAAGTACACTCTACCTTCCCCAAATCCCACTTTGTGGGATTACACAGGGTATGTTGTGTTACACATCCACCTGATGAGACACTGATCCAAAAAATATTATCGAGCATTTATCACTTTTGTCTATTAGTAATGGTGGCTCCAGGATCAAATTTGATTTACAGGCTCGTTTAACAACGTAAGAAATAATCCATCACTGAAAGTGATGCAGAAGCATTGGTTTCAAACCTACTTTAGTACTTCATCTGATCATGTACTAGGGCTTTCATTCAGAAAAATTATTTGGGTACAAAGAATAGGGTCACCGAAAGGCTATAAGTGCATGTGGTGCTCTCTTCTATAACTCAATGGTAAAAGCTGACTGGCTTCTTTTCCTTCTTTTGGCAGGTATGTTGACACATTCAATAAAGGTGGTGGTAACCCAACTAATCTATTCCAGTTACCTTCTGTTCCTTCCATAAAGCCTGCTACTGCTGGCAATGCCAAGTTTTTTGTTCCCGCCCCGATGTCCCCTGTTGAAGAGACAGGGAACAGTACTTCCAATGAGCAAGAAACTTCAAGTAATAGCGAGAGTGATTCAGTTTCTGCTGTTAATGGATCGACCCATTTTCCTGCACCAACATCAAGCGCTGCGCCTATCCAAAGATTTGCAAGCATGGACAACCTCTCCAATAAAGGAGCTGTTGCTAGCTCTCTATCAGCTAACTCCCGGCGAACTGCATCATGGAGTGGCAGCTTTCCTGATTTTTCCCCAAATAAATCTGAAATAAAACCACTGGGCTCTAGATTGAGTATGCCTCCGTCATCATTCATGCCTAGTGATGTTAATTCGATGCATTCCTCAACGAATGGCGGCAGTCTCAGTGATGACCTTCATGAAGTAGACCTGTGACGCAACAAGATGTGTATACCAAGTTTTGCTCGTCGTCATGGTATCCTGCTCGGAATCTCTTCACTTTGGTAGTAAACAGTGAAGTATGTGGTCAATGAAGATGGAAAATCCTTTCCTGTCTTCTCACACCACAAATATACCCCCCGCCCCCTTTCTCTTTTTTGTTTAGCTACTTTTTGTAAGATCAGTTGTATGTTGAAAGCAAATGCTTATTTAGATGTAGGGATATAGGTTTTTATTTCTTTTATCCCTGTTAACACCTGCTGTTTCAGAAATTTGTTATTATAAACACAAGCAAAGTCGTCTAGAGATACATTGTACAGTTGAAATATTCATTCATCGAGGAAAGGAACTCTCATTTGATAAAAATTATATAACTAAAAGTGAATGCTTAGACAAAAGAAATTGTTGCAAACGACTTGTCATAAACTGTTACTATTATAATTGTTCCAAAAAAGAAGAAACAAATACTATCTAAATATCACATTCTTTCTGGTACTAAGTATATTTTCCCGCTCAAAACAGAGCAAATGTTTGAAACATCCCTTGAGTATCTTGCAGCAGCAACAATGGCGGTTGATAATGACAATTCAAATATTGCACACGAGGGAGAGGGCGGCTCTCTCTTTCTCTCTTCCACACTAACTTAAGCAAATTTCTGCCGATCTCAGACGACATAAAAGCGTCAATAGCAGCATATTCAATTTGTTCATACACCAATTCCTCTGCATCCCACTTACTCAATGTCACATTCTTTGGCTTCTCCATCACTTTCCCAAGCACCTCTTCCGCCATTCTCTTCAATCCCATCTTCCCATACACTTCCTCTCCATAAATCGATAATGCCAATCGATTCAAATCCACAGTATTCGCCACAAACAGCTTATGATCGCGAAGCAATTTCTCCGCGTCTCCTTTAACCCCGACTCCAACAAACTTGACATTCGGATCTCCAAGGAACTTGGCGAGGAATGCTGGAAGGCCGTCTTTGTGGAGAAGTTGGAATAGTAAGCAACGCCGTCCTACGCAGAGCTGGAGGAGAGCAACAGGGTGATTTTCGTCAGGGTTGAAACAGGGCAGCCACTCGATATCAAGTCCAACAACAAGTTTGTTGGATTTCCGAACATGAACGGTCTCCAGAATCCAATCATTAACAACGACAGCATTCTTCGTAACTGTCACTTCAATTTGGTAACTGTAGAAAGGAACAACATAGATTTCTGCTATAACAAAAACTGAAAATAAAATAGTTTTGACTCTCGAAATTTGATTTTTTTTTTAGTACTCTCAAAGTAATTTTTGTCAAATAATTCATTCATGAATTGACGCATATATATATTACAGTTTAGACACTCCAAAAGTTTCCTAAATTTTTTTTTTCCTTAAACCGAATTTCCTAATTTTTTTCCTTAAACCGAGTTTCTTAATTATTTTTTTTCCTTCAATCGAGTTTCCTAAATTGTTTTCCTTAAAACAAGTTTCCTAAAATGTTATATTTACACGGTATTAATATTTTGACTTAATTTTGGATATGCATTTATACTTTAAAAAGTTAAACACTTATCTCCTTACCACATACAGGACCCATGCTAGCACAAACCTAATAGATATTACTTTGTCTTTTTTAATTTATATGATACAAATAAAATTTGGAGTCAATCCATTTTATGATTTTTAAAATTAATTTAAGTTGTGATATATACTTTTTATTTGTTCTAAAATAAGTGTGTTTGAATCTTTTAATTTTGTTTAAAATAAATAGTGTTTTAGATATTAAAAAGACATTAATGATGTTACATTTATTTTAAACGAGATATTTCAAAATATTTTGAATTGCCAATTATTGTAACTTATAGTACTTTTACGTAGTTTACAAATATATAAATTTTATTATTAAAATTTTGAAAATTTCATGAGCAAATTATCAATTAAACTAAAATGAAGTGTGTTCATGCGCTGAACAAGCCTAAGTAAATTGATAATATTTCAAACTGTATTGAGTTAGGTGTCATTTATAGCAATATATAGCAATACTATGATAAATTTGTACAACATATTAAAAGTGAATTGTGCATGCAATATAGATATATATTATAAGTGTTATAAAATAGATTATGCTTGCTTGTTAAGAAATTAACAAAATGTATTAAAAGTGTATTCAAATGTGTGGTAATGTATTATCTATCAATAGAACTTGTATTATATGTGTTTTATAAATTGTTCTCTGCAATATGTATTTAAATTCCCCACCTAGTGGGATTTCACTGGGTATGTTGTTGTTGTTGTTGTAATATGTATTTAAATTGTATTATAAATGTATTTATAAGTGTCCAAGTGAAAAAAAATGTTAGTACTATATAATATATTTATGTACGTTTTCCCCTTTTTTTTTCTTAGTGAAATAACCGAGTTTTTGGCCAAAAACATACTTAAACTATACCCCAAACTTAAACTACATCCTTAAAATATGTTTTTTGGCAAAAAACATCCTCTAAGTATTTGAAAGTTAACAATTTCCATCCTTTTGTTAGATATCGTCAAAAAACTAAGGGATCCTACAAAAACATGAGCAGTTCACGTGACTATCAACCAAAATTTTCTTGCATAATTTCATAGCTTGCTATAAAAAGTTCCTAAAATAAATATTAAAAATCTTAGATATTATTGCTTACTGAAACAAAAAATGTTTGGAAAGTGTGAGGATACATGATTTTCTTTTTTTCTCATTTAGTAACCGAAAGAAGTTGAAGCTTAATTATCTTTACTTTTTTCAAAACCAAATTGTATTTAGATCAATAAATTTTTGGGCCAATCTGATATTGAAGTGATCAAAATATTGATCATGTCTCGCATTTGAGTTTTATTCTACTTTATTAGAAACAGAAGTCTCCAACAAACGTCGCTTCTAGTATATTCAATTGAGAAGAAACATATTTCAACTAATAATTTTTTAATATCAATTTACATGAAAATAAATGAAAAACTGTCAAATTTAAAGATTTTGCATAATGCTAAACTCAATTATCGAAAAAGTTCACGATAGTATTTTTGGCGTATATAAGAATTATAATTACGACGGGATGACTTGATTTTTGTGGGATCCGTTAGTTTTCTAATAAATTCAAGTAAAAGGATGAAAATTGTTCACTTTTAAATACTTCAAGGATGTTTTCTGCTAAGAATGATATTTTAAGGATGTAGTTTAAGCTTAGGGTATAGTTTAAGGATGATTTTGGACAAAAACTCGAAATAACCCACCTTTAAATTAGCCCAATTTACTTGTGATTTAAACTTTAATTAACCATGAGTAATTAGTTCTCATCTTTTAAAAAAGACAAATGACTTAAATGGATATAATTAACTTAAGCTTAGCTAGAAAAAAAATTCAAACTTTCACACCATTTTTTCTCCAAAATTTTAGGTAACTTGTTGAATTCACCAACAAGAGTTTTAGAATCTTACTAACTCAGTCATGAACATAGAGATTAAACTTGTTATTCATTGGTTATTAGCTGCCTCCCAATGGGAAATTGAACCCTCAACAACAAGGTGTGAGTTTATGTAACCAACCAACTAAGCTATTAAAATTGTCTTGGACATGATTACAAGTCATGTTTTTAAATTGAAATTTTTTTTGTACATGCAATTTGAATTTCTCAAGTCGTATTTTTCATATAAAAATAAAAACTCCATAATTTGTGAAAACCGTGCATGTCCATCGCCGGAGACTCAACAACAAGTTTGGGGACCTAAAGTCAAACATCATAGAGATGCCTTATTTCTTTTCAGTTAACATATATAAATTAAATAATTATAGCATACTCAATGTAATCCTATAATTTATAGGATTACATTGAGTATGTTAGAATTATTCAATTTATATATGACAACTAAAAAAATAGAGGAAATTACATAAATAGCTAAGTGATGAACTTTAATAACGCTCCTAAGCTACAGTTTGCCTAATTACGCTTCATAGCTATAGTTTCATTTGATATGCTAATTTCCATTTGTATATTTCGTTATTTTTTTAATATATTATACAAATTGAATTTATACAAGCAACATATTATATACATTTATTTGTATTGCATACAAACTATTAATATAGATAATAAGTAATTGTATATAAGTGATGAAAAAATTGGCTTTAGACCCCAAACTTGTTGAGACGGTCATGTCTATCATGTCAGATAACCTAAAATTATAATCTTAAAATAAGATAAATTACTTATTATTCTGTTA
>JAJOOD010016333.1:0-21316 GCA_029582525.1 Solanum tacnaense | reverse complement strand
CAAAATTTACTGGATACCATTATTTCTAGATATATAAAATGAAGGGTTAAAAATTGATAACTTGATGGATTTAGGAATTCCATCCAATTTAGGGGTAACTTTAGTAACGATAGGGATATAAATAAAATAATATAATGAAGGATCAGGTTAACTAATAAGTAAAAATAGAAAGGTAACTTAGACCCTTTTCCCATTTGTTAATTATTTGCAACGATAGGTTTTTTACGGGTCGGTTTGAATCGGTTATTGATCAAAATCAAAATCAAACCAACGTAATCGGTTTTAAAATTATCAAAACCAAACCAAACAAAATATAATATATATTTATCGGTTTGGTTGTTATCAATTTCGATTCGGTTATTAATCATAGACAAAAAATAAAAGAAACAATTCATTCAAAACGTGAAAAAGTCACAACAATCCATTCAAAATGAAAAATATTTAGAATGATTTTGACATTACATAACTTTCGATAATTGAATTTACTATAAATAAAACTTCAAAATTGATTATTTTGGCCTAGAAGGAAGAGACAATCAGACAATGACATTTTAAATCCCACAAAGAATTGTCATAGACACTCTTATACATGAAACCAATACGATAAATGTTCTGACTTTGGGCATTTTAGATTTGATAATTAAATTATAAATAAGTTTTGATGAAAAGATATATAAGATCTTTAAAATTGTTTATAAAAATAATATATTATGTATGTACAATAATAAACTATATGTATATAATTTGTCGGTTCGGTTATTTTTAAACAAAACCATAACCAACCCAAATAGTCAAATACCATCGGTTTTTAAAAATTAAAACCAAATCAAGCCAAACCAAAACCAAATAAAATCGATTTATTTAATCAGTTTGATTCGATTTTTCGATTTGGATAGATTTTTGTCCTAATCATGAACACCCCTAATTACGATAAATTATATGAATTTTAAATTCTAAAATAACAATTCTAGGTATTAATAACTAAGTTATGAATTTTGATATATAAAAAATAAATTTCTTAATTAAAATAAAATTATTAAATTCGATGAAAATTGATATATCGAGTCACACGCACGCTCACTCAGTCCTTATTGAAACGTGGGCTATTTGGTAAGTTGTATTAAAATACTCTTATTAAGAAAAAAAGGCTCACATGAAAGTGAAAAAAAAGCAACCTTACGTATTCAAAAGTCATGATTCACTACATACGAGAATGTTTGAATAATGATAACTATATAAATACTTATCATTATATAAATACTTTCTCTGTTTCAAAATATTCTTAAACTTAGCATAAATTATTATTTTCGTCTCCAAATTATTGATAACCTTAAAAATATTTATCTACTTGACTAACTAAATTTGAATACACCCTCGATCTGTCACATGACATAACAAGTGGTCTCAAATTCTTGTAGGAGTATGAGACTCTTAATAAAAAAATCGAGAGAAATGCTGGATTCACCCCTAAACTTGGTGAGATTTTAGGGATGAGTTTGCAAAATTAGAGATGTATTTAAGTTCAGTTAGTTAAGTAAATTAATGTTTTTAAAGTTGTCAATAGTTTAGAGATGAAACTAATAATTTGTAAATAATTAATAATAATTTTTTATTTAATTACTAAAATAAACGAATAAAATAAATATTCATTTTTAATTTTTAATAATAAAATGAAACGGAAAGAGTATCGAATATAATTCGCTCTTTGCGGCCTTATGATGATAGTAAATTTGACCAATCAATTATGATTTTGGAGATAGAAAATAAAATTCAATTATGATTCAATCATTTACATTTTGACGCCTTTATAGTATTATACTTATGAAAAAAGGATCAAAATTATCCTTTAAATTATTGGAAATAGAGTACTTTTACCGTACGTTATCTTTTTGTATCAAATATTTCATGATTACCATTAGAGCCGTCAATATGGGCTAGGCCTGTTGGGCCGGCCTGACCTAACCCGTGATTTGATAGGGCTGGACTACGGTTTTTGGAGCCCATTTAAGAAAATGGCTTTTTAGCCCGGCCTGAATAAGCCTGTCGATTTGTAGGGCTTGAGAAATATGGATAGAGCAAGCCCGTGAGCCAAATAAAAATTAATTAAAAAATAAAAATAAAATAGAGTATTAAAAATAACAGGAGTCTACACTCAAAATCTGTTTAAAGTTTAAAATATTACAATTTAAATACAAATTATGTCTATAAAATATGTACTACATAAAATAAAGTTCCTAAAATTTCTAGGGAATCATTACATAGGCCATAACCTATGAAATATTATCATAGTTTTTGTGTTTTATTATGATCATTGGAAAATAATTAGGATAATATTTCTATTTAGTTATTTATGTTTTTATTTGAAATCAAACTCAATAAATATTATATAAATAATTTTATTTGTGTATTTGATTAAAAAGTAGTAACACTAGTCGATATTTATGATAATATTTTTAAATTATAATTCAATTTAAAAAATTATAAAAAATATACTTTTAAGAAAAGAGGGTTGACTCGGCAAAGCCCGTAGTCCACACACTTGTGGGCTGGGCCGATCATTTTCTGGCCCACATAAAAAATGGGCTAGCCTGGCCTGACCCGTCAAATTGCAAAGCATGTATGGATTAGCCCGGATGGGGTGGGCCAACCCATATTGACAACTCTAATTACCATATAAATATTAGACAACTTACACTCTTTATTTTTAACGGCTTGTTCTAAATTTTAATTTTATTGTCTAATTAACTTAATTGATTAGCTTAATAATTATATCTGATCAGTTTATGAATTCTTTCTCTTTTCTACTTCTAGTAATTGGAATATTAATTTGGCATCTACCTCCGTCTTAGATGGGGATAAAAATAATCAATAAGTAGACTAATTGTGACATGATCACAAAAAACACAAAAGCGTTTACCTAAATAAAACTTTTGAAACTTCTGGTCTTAAACAAAAGAGATAGAATATACAAAAACGTCCTTTAATCTTGTCGTTTTAAATATGTCATGTGGAAAAGTTGGAATCAAAAAGTTATCACAAAAAGAAGAGAAATTATTTTTTAAATGAATTACAAAGAAAAACAAAACAATCAAATTAAAACTGATCAAAGAGTATCAATAATTATACCTTCAAAATTAAACTTTATATACAAGGTGTGTATGGCATTAAATTGCCGAAAGAGAATCCTAAATACAATTCGCTTGATGGATGTATATTAAACTCTTATATACACAATATCTATATGTTGTTGCTTGCTAGACCTTTTCAAAAATGATGTTAGTCTTATCGATCGGATCCTCCTATTTTTGGAGGATCAGAGACACACCCACTCCCACTTTTGGAGGATTAGAGACACACCCACTCCTACTTTTGGAGGATCTGACACACACCTGATAAAAGTCTGAATAACATATAAACATACTAATAAACCCTCGTAAAAAATAGAGGACACCTAATTGACCTCAGGTATACTCTGTAAGGCAGGCCTCCATGAGCGCTGACGCAACTCAAGGCCTTCCGTAACGTTCATCAACTGCTTCAGTAGTTGATGTACGGATAGGCCTTGAACGTCTGCTTTACCCATTAACTCAGACAATTGTTTCTTCGTGATCTTTATCTTTACCTCTTTTGTTAAGCTCGCAAAAGAATAAATACAATCCTTATTTTCTTCCATGAGAAGAAGTTCATCCTCCAAATTCACGGTTTTCGCCTTTAGTAAAGGAGAGGGAAAGGATTCTTTTCTAATACAATTTCCCATAGAAGAAGATATGAATTTTAGTAGCTAATTAGCAAGTTCTTATTTTTTTTGTAAACATAAAGTGTTACGTTGGGACTCTTATATAATGTTAGGAATGAAAACGTTGAATGTGACTAGGGGGTGGGTCCTAATGTGGACGTCCAACTTGGTAGGTGATGATTTTTGACCTTATCCTTTGTGGGCCTAACTTCACCTATTTTGGGGTTGGGATGACAACAGGGCGGATGCATGTTAAACTTGTATAAATTCGTAAAAATTTCAACTTGTTTCGTTTTACATAGCAAATTTATTAGTTTTCAACCGGTCTCGCATATCCCCTCCCTTGCATAATTTTTTTTTTAAAAAACTGAGTTTTCATACAAAAATGAAATGTAGTTGTTTTTCTTTTTGAAGAATCAGATGAAAGTCGGAACTTTTTTGTTCTCTATTAAATACACATAAGATACAACTTAGATTAATAAAAAATGTAAAGTGTCAAAATATAAAGAAGTAATATCACATAAAAGCGAAGAAATATCAATATATAATATATACATAAAAAATATATTTTTATCTAGCTACATAGCGTGGCTTCGCCTAGGTCTAATTAGGACTATGTACGGCTTGAAATTCCGCTGGTCTTATGTTATTTTTTAAGAGAAAAGGAGAAAAAATATATATATTTCTTGTTTAAAAAATTTATGTTCACATCTCTATCCTTTAACAAATAATGTTACGTTAACAAATCTATATTTATTGAATTAAAAGAATTCATAATTATTTTTTTATTTCAAATCTATTGTAACTTGTATTTGTCATATTACCAATAAAAACTGTAAGATCATAAAATTAAAAAGTACTTCATAGTTTATAATCTTTAATCTAAAATCATAAAATTTAAAAGTTTTTTTTTTTGTGTAAATTTTACGTCCCATCAAATTAAGAGTCTTAAATTTCAACAAAACAAATAGCAGTTTTTTAAGGCGAGTTCCGGGCAAATAATTTGTTAGTAACAACATCTACCAAGTAGTCAACATGCACGCACGCACGATAAGAAATTAAAATTCAATATAATTCTATGTTTGAATATAATTCCTTCTTTGCAGCCTTCTAATGATAGTCAATTTGACCACATGGCTCACTAAATTATAATTCAATATAATCACTTATATTAGGCATATATTATCACATCTTCCGTTTCATTTTACTTTTTCTCAATATCAAATAGATATTTCATTTTACTTATTTGTTTTAAAAATTTACGAGAATTCTTTTTAATATTATCTTTAGTATTAAGTATATAAATAAAATAGTATTAGTCCAATTTAGAGTGTTAAAACACATACATCTCTAATTAAATTATTTTAAAGAGATATGCATTAGGTCAATAGCGACCAATAACAATATATCTAGTAACATCCCACAAAGTGGGAGTCCTAGGGAGAATAGAGTGTACGTATATTTTACCACTATCTCGTGAAGATACAAAGACCGTTTTAGAAAGACCTTCGACCTGTCAATAGCAACCAAGCAGAGGCGGAGCCACCTTGTCCCCAGGGTTTCCAATTGGACACCCTTCGTTGAAAAATTATATGATATATACATGTAAAGTTTTGACTTATATTGGTATATATAGTATTTTGGACACCCTGCTTTAAAAAAGTAACCTGTAGTGGAGATGGCTAGAGCTGTCGCAAGCCCACTCTCTGTCCAAGTTCGATTCCCTGCATGAGTGTTTTCATTTTTCCGTAATTATTTTGCCTTCTTGAAGTTTCTAAGTAAATAAACATGTGTAAGTTTAACATATATATTCAGTAGCTTGGTGGTAAATGGTGTTATGCTTGTATTGAGTGACCCAAGTTCGAAACTTACCTCCCATAAGATTTTAATACATTTTCCTTTTGGAATAAGATTTTAATTGAAAAAAAAATCCTTAAATTTTAATACCTTTTCCTTGTGGAATAAGATTTCTTTATATTTTAATACCTTTTTCCTATGTGGAATAAGATTTTCTTAAATTTTAATACATTTTCCTTTTGGATTAAGGTTTTCTTTCTCTATAAATAGGAGACCAATTTACCCAAATTATATCACAATATTATTAAAAATAGAATCTTTATAAATCATCATTTTTTTTAAAAAAAATTACTATTCAAAGTTTGGACCTTCTTGATAAAATTCCTGGCTACGCCACTGCAACCAAGTATTACAAAATGAAGGGAGAATATGTCTTGTATGCATTACCACTAAGTGGGAGTCTAGGGAGAATAAAATGTATGCATATCATATCACTATCGCGTAAAGATACAAAGACTGTTTTTGAAAGGCTCTCGACCAGTAAATAGCAACCTAAGTAGATGAATTGTCACATGACAAAAACGTTTACCAACTTAAAGTCTCAAAGTTGTGTTAAATGTTTATTTTATCAATTGGTATCAAAAGGCTACTCAAGAGAAAGCATCTTTATTTTGACTCTTTGACTTTTAATCAGTCATTGAAAATGCTATTGGAATCTAATAAAGCTAGTGAAGCAAGGGCTTTATGGAGCCCCACCCTTTACTTATTTATTTATTGAATTGTCTTTTGAGTAATATTATATGATTTTTTGCTTAATATTATATTTTTAATGTGTAGGATTAAAAAACAATGAGCAAAGTTGAAAAGATTTGAAAGCAAAATATATAGGTTGTAAAATTTTGATTTTATCTTTCTTTTCCATATTTATTTTTATGTTTTTTAGGATGATTTGTTGTAATTGCTTCATTCAACTTCTTCTAGGATTATGATAGTTTTATGTTGACTTGGTTAAGATATAGTTATCATGCTACAACTTGTGTGGTTACTTACTTTTTCTTGAAATTAATTATTTGATTGTTTGACTACCTTTCAAATACTATATATGACTCGTAAATTGAACTCAAAAAAGAAAATTTTCATGTGTAATTCCTTACTTTGAATAACGTTTTTTAATACATTACCCTACGACACGTTTTACACCTAAAACAATACTCACTGTAACGTTTTTGAAGAGTTCAATCACGGCAGATGCGAATTTAGAATTTGAAGACATCGGGTGCATCAATATTATCTTACCTCAAATATGAGTTTTGAGCAAAACTTAAAATAAAAATAATGAAAAAAGGCTTTAGCTGGATTCAAAACATTGGTCTGAAGGTGGTTTCTCCGGCCTATATCAACAACACGAGGTCACTCTTATGTTTTTCATGGGTGCACTATTAACAATATCCTAGTTATGTCAGTTTCTCAAAATAGATACACATATATACGTACATATGATATTTTTTCGAAGTTAGCGGGGGCACGTGCACCCCCCTCCTAAAGGTGTGAATCCGCCTTTGAATCACGGGTCATCAAATCCTGCAAATTTAGCTATAAAATGTTATTATCAGTAAGGTTTTACCGTAAAAACGTGACTGCCAATTACGACACTCTGTTAAGGACCAAAATATAGGGACGGGTTAAAAAATTGGTCCTTGAAAGTATAATATAAGGACAAGGTTTTTCGTTGGTGCTTAATTCCTGATTGATTAACGAAAGGTAAAAATACTCGTCTCTAAAATAATAGATATATGGTCCTAATACTAAATCAGAGGTGGAAATAAGGCCCCATTCCATAAATAAAAATAAATTGAAAACCCTTCTTAATCTAACACTACATCACAAGAAATTCTTCATCCCTCAAAATTTCTCTTCAGCGACACATATCATCTTATCTCAAACCTAATTTACAAGCTTAGCCTTCTCTGTACCCATGTAACACCACTTGGAATCTTGATTAATGGGCGAGATTTGCAGTTCGATCTATTCCAAAGAAGTGTCGAAGCTTTTATATTTGTAGAGGTTGATGGAGATGCAAAACATTGCATCTGCGATTTCGCAATTTGGAAGAAACCTTCATGTTTCTTCTATTTCACCTATATGAAATTCTTCAGTTCACTGTGGTAAGCACTTACCTACATTAGGGTTTTCGATTAAATGCTTATAAGAAATGGGTTGTCATATTCAGTTGTTATTCATGAATTTCTTTCATAACGATCCAAAAGTGACTGCAAGGGTATGCATTAGTGTTTTTCCCGAAGCTTTGTAGTATAAATTATTTTATTTCCCTTTTATTGTTATCTATGTTAATGTTGTGGTTATGATTATGGGTCTAGATAGTAGTTGATTGGGGAAAACAATCTGATCAGTGGTTAAGTATATGTGTAGAAGTATTAGGAAGACAGAACATTTATGGCCAACATTGTCTGCCCTGAAACTTTTGTTACAGAGAGGAGTCAAAGTCATATCTTTGAAGGTTGTTGCATTTATAGAGGAATTTTCAATTTTTCTGAAAGATGGTATTAAGAATTTGTTGATTTAGGCTAATTTCTAACTGATAATTCTAAATTGTGAAATAGTACAAAAATAGTGGCTGAAATGAATAATCTTCAACTAACTTAGGGATTTGGCAATAGTCATCTGTATAGTGTTTGCATATTTGCATGTTCATATTACTTAAAAATCATTGAGGTTATAGAATTGCTCTACAAACAAATATTTTGGCATGGTTGATTTAGGCCTATGGCCCTTGATATATATGAGCTAGTTTGGCTAATCTTATATGAGCTTAACAAATGTGAACTGACGAAAAGAACTCTTAAATGATTAAAACATGTAAAAAAAAAAATGTACATCAACGTTGTTATTGAATATATTGTAGCAGTCATTGTGCTTAGCTAATGTAAACTTTTAAGAAAATAACTCTTCATAGGATTGAAATATATTCAAAGAGTACACTAGTGTTGTTCTTAATTGTGTTGTGTCTTCCATTATGGAAGAGGAAGTGTATGATAGGAAGTAATGGATAACACAAATTTGGGACTGGTGAATAGGAGAAGAGTATATTATGGACAATGCTTTGTGATATATGAATTCTTGATAAGTTCAGGTTGATATTTCAAAGGGATGGTAATTTATATAAGAATCAGTATAAGGAGGGGACTGTAAATCTTTTTTTCTCTATTAGCTGCACAATGCATTTCTATTAATGGTGAGATGCATGGTCTAATGAGGATAACAAAATCTATAGTAGTTATGTTGGAATTCCTCTTCATTTGTGATGCACGGAAGGTTTTTCAGTATCTACAAATTTGTGGATATGGAATTGAACTTGGCTAATCTAGAGGACATGTTAAGATTCAAATAGTTATATTTTTAGTGGAAAAATATTTTTGAGCTATGTAATTGAAGAAGTGCTTTATTTTTGCACCTGATTCGTAGGAAAGAAAACACAAAGACGCCTAGAAAAGTTTGTCAGGTGTGATTCGGTTAGCAAGCAGTTTTATTGTTTGAAAGCAAACACAACACAAAGTAAGGGAGTTTGAATGCGAAAACAGTGTACTCATACCCTAGGTATAAGGTATACTTCTAGTGTGTTATCTAAATGCATTTTAATTTTTTATACGACATATGAACCGATTCTTATAATTGAAAATTCCAAACTCTATTGGAAACCTTTCCCAAGTTGTTCTAATGTATCTGAACCAAATCCAACTGAGAGGAAAATTCCATCATAAATATTTGGTTTTAGCTCATTGGTGTTCTGCAATTTTTTGCAAACCAGCTGAGTTGAAGTATGCCACCTTCTATTGGAAATCTCCCAAAGGCTAATATTTGAGAACATCAAGCTTAGTGAAAAACTGATTGCAACAGTTGGTCATCTTGCAACTTATCAAGATGTACTTTTCTAATAATCTTTTTACAGGCAAATCCCATCTTGTTTTGGTAATTTACAGTTTCTACAGACACTAGATTAGTCAAAAAATAAACGCGGATAATTATCTTAAAATTTACCTCATATTTGTTGGAAAAGAGTTGAACTTCTCAATCTCTAAGGATAGTTATCTTAAAATTTTAAAGTAATGCAGAACTCTTGTAGTTATCTCTAAATGTGGCTCAAGTAGTCTAAATTAATTTTTCTACCGGAAGAAAAACCTTATATTTTGCAGATTCTTGTCAAGAAACTTAAAAGAAGGTTCTATTTTTAAAAAAAAACTTGTATGAGTTCATGAGTACATGTTTATCATTCGTCTGGAATTTCGTTTATGTGTTTGATCTTGCCTCTTAGTTTGATTTATTTCACTTGTGTGCAATTTGGCGCGTTGGGATATACGTATATTTCTATTTGAGGTTTGTTTTACCTATGCATGACATAGTTCTGTATGTGTGAACTGAGTTTGGGAATTTTTTGTTCCTTATGCACTGCAGGAATTTGCTGTAGTGAGGTTCTGTGTGAAGATCAGCTCTCCTCCATGGGCTTGACACAAATTAGATTTGAATTTGCTTGAAATGGTTGCTGGACCTGACTCTTAAAACACGGGAACTGCTAACTGTTGGTTCTGGAATTCAAAGAGCCTAAGCAGATAAACCAATAGGACATCATTTACATTAATATTAATTGATAGAGGATGTGAATTTTTTCTTCTTTATTTTCATGAAGTTGATGTGCAAACAATGACGTGACTGATGTATTATGGTTTATATATATATACACGAAAGCAAATTATTGGTTTTCTGTACAAGTATTTGATTATTGCCTAATTAATTGTATTATAATTTCAAATATAGAAAATTAAGAAGCATATCTATATAAATAGACATTAAGGACCAGTAAACTAGTCCTTGAAACCTTTAAGCACCAATTGGTCTTATATGTAAGAACCAGTGAATCTAGTCCCTGAAAATATTTTTAGGACCAGATTCTTAATAGTCGTAAAATCTCTTAAATCAGGGACCAAAAATTATGGTCCCTAAAAGCATTTTGAGGACAAGTTGAAGGCTGTTCGCAAAATAAAACTAAGGACCACCTATTCCATGTCATCCTAAATGACTTTTAGCGACGGGGCTATAGGGACGGGGGTAGCGACCATGACTTTTAAGGACCATAATTTCAGTTTTTGGGACCAGTTTTCCCTTCGTTATTGACCATTTTTCTTGTAGTGTTGTCTTTTGAGTAATATTATATGATTTTTTGCTGAATATTATATTTTTAATGTGTAGGATTAAAACACAATGAGCAAAGTTGAAAAGATTTGAAAGCAAAATATATAGGTAGTAAAATTTTGATTTCATCTTTCTTTTCCATATTTATTTATTTTTATGTTTTTTAGGATGATTTGTTGTAATTGCTTCATTCAACTTCTTCTAGGATTATGATAGTATATGGTATGAACTTGAATTGACTTGGTTAAGATATAGTTATCATGCTACAACTTGTGTGGTTACTTACTTTTTCTTGAAATTAATTGTTTGATTGTTTGGCTACCTTTCAAATACTATATATGACTCGTAAATTGAACTCAAAAAAGAAAATTTTCATGCGTAATGTAACACCCTAGAAATTTTTTGAGCTAAGACTTGAACCATCCTTCGTTGTGAGTAGGATTTTACCAAGGAATTTAAAATTTCTTAAGTGTTAAGGTCACTAGATGCAGCACCTTGAGTTCGAAAATGAATTAAATTGGAAATAGCAAAATCTGAAATTTTGCAAGTTAAGCTAAGTATGAGTTTTGGGTCGACTTCAAACGACCATAAATCATAGCTCAAGATGCGTTAGGTGTGCTACAAGATACCGTAGGAAAAACCTTTGAATTATCTTTCCAACGCCGCCAAGTTTGCTAAGTTTCGAGGTCGGATGAGTGAGATATGACCTTTTGAAGTTAGGCTGTCCAGTTAAGGAAAGTTAGCCGGAAATAGTAAAGGGTATTTTGGTCTTTTCCTTATCCAATCAGATTTAATTCATTTTTAGTAAGGTTTTAAGGGTCTAATCCTATTAGGTTCAGTTTTATAATCCTAAAATTAGCCTAGGGTTTTTGTTGAGAGTTCAAGAAGAGAAAAAAAGAAGAGAGAAGAGGAGAAAAGAGAAAGGATCTAAGCGTTCGTCGAGACTCTTGCATGTTGTTGCGGATTTTAGCCATGGGTTTGATCCCTAAGAGGTATGTAAGCTTCCATAGTGTTGGGTTTGTTCACCCACACGCCAAACATGTAATTTTCAGCGCAAATTTCATTCTTGAAGTTGAAAAATTTGAGTTCTTGATGAGCTCTTGATAGGTGTTCTTGAAGTTCATTATAAATCTTGTTGTGTTGGATTTTGGATGATTTCTTGAGATCAAAGTGAGTGTTTTAAGGGATGTATTGAGTAGATTAGAGTGTACGTACTTATGTTAAGTAATCAATTCTAAGTGATTGGGGAAGAAACCGTTCGATTCTAGGCGAGTTAGGGTGAGAAAACGAGCAAGGAAAATTCGTCGATTTTCTGGGTTGGGGCCCGGCGCGATGCGCCAGCTAGAACGCCCAAAACCGTCCTCTGAAGGTTAGGGGCTGGTGCCCCGCGCCACCCATAGCGCCAGGGTCGCCTGCCCCATCCAGTTTGTCGTCGGTTGCCCCATTTGAGTTCGTTTAAAGTGCACCATCACTCCTTTTCGATTCTAACTAATCTAAGCTACTTCTAAACACCTAAAATCATTCCTAACATGATCATAACCTTGAATTCATAATTCAAATTCAAGGTAGAGTTGAGAGTTAAGTTTTGAGAATTCTTTCGAACATTCTAAGAGAGTCCCTTTGAGTCCTTTTGTGGAGTCTTCTACAACTTCTAGTAATTTGTTTCAAGACTCGAGTAAGTGAGTATGAGAATGTATTCATGAGTCTACTTTTTCATCACGAGATCCTTCATATCATGAAACATAACTCTTGAATTCATAATTCACATTCAAGAGAGAGTTAAGAGTAGAGTTCAAGAAAGCCTTTGAGTTAAATTGTGAAACCTTTGAAATCCATCATCCATTTGAGTTAAGTTTTGAGTAAGTAAGTAAGAGAATGAGAAGAGTCGTATACATGAGTTCCATGTAGTTATGTAGACATTTGAGTTGAATTGTTCATGCCCATAATTCCGCATGAATCCTATAAGTTGATCAGTCTTGAGAAGAGAAGTATCTTTGAGTCCTTGAGTTGAGTCGTTCATGCTCATAATTCCGCATGAACCCTCTGAGTTGAGCATTCTTGAAATGAGTAGTATCATTGAAGTTCTTGAGTTCCAAGTATTTGAGTTCTATCTATGGTTATTGAAAACCTTGCATTGAGTTGTTCATGTCCATCATTCGGCATTAACCATATTTTAAGAAGTCTTTTACAAACATTTTAACTTTGTTTTAAGACTTAAGTTTTGAGTAAAGTAAAGAGTAAAGAGTTGAGAGTTGAGTCACTTCTCAAAGGTTATTAGGGAACTAAGTATTCCCAAAGAAGTTTATAAATGTTTTCACATTTGAGTAAGAAAGGAACTATGATTTCCAAAAGAACCTTTGGGCTAGTTTTCAGTAAAGGGAACATCGATTCCAAGAGAGCCTTTGGGCTAAGCCTTGAGCAATTATCTCAAACTAAAGAAAGAGGTTTAAAACACATATGAGCTAAAGTATATTTTGGAAGTAGTATTGAGCATCGAATTAGGGACGCGAGTTCATATTAACTCAAATCTCCAGTAGAACCATATGGCCAACATGGGATTTAACGGGTCATACTTTTTAGATGATCAAGTAAGTTAAGCTAGTGGATCCACTAAGTTAAGTTAAGGTCCTATACTGATGGCAAGGTATAGGATGGTCCTTGGCAGCGTGAGGTAAGTTCTTACTAGTGTGGCTCATTATCTAGAAAATGTCCTATACTGATGGCAAGGTAAGGAATGTTCTACATAATCCAACAATATTCAACAACGTTTTTACTAGTGTGGCTCATTATCTAGAAAATTTCATCAGGTATGAATTAAATAAGTCAAGTGTTAATATATCGTATTATGTTAAGTTCTTACTATAGCTTTACAATTATTTTTTTGATTTATTAATTATAAAAAAAAAAGGTCTTATTTTTATCTGTAGGATAAAGATGACAAACTTTGAACATTATGTGATGGTTGCTTTGTATTGGGGTGATGAAACAATTACTGATATGAACTGATTTAGGTATACTGAATGTGCTAAAATGATTATTAGCATGTCTACCTTTTCTAACTATGTTGAATTGGTTGGATTGTTGCATGAGAAAATGGGAACAAATAATGAAAATATTCAAATGGATATTTCTGGAAAATCTTGATGTTCAATTCAAGATAACAATACAAGGTTCATTGAGTTTAAAATTGAGAATGGCCAATCATTATTACAATTATTTTCATTTCTCAAAAATTTACAGATAAAACTGATATAATTAATATTTTGGAGATATATATAAAGACCAAATCGACAAATCAAAATTATTTTTAAAAATTTGAGTGAACATAAATTATGTAAAGTTCAGAAATTATATTTCATGCTTTGTCTTTCCAGAAGCAATTCTGAGTTAAACCTTGGATTAAAATTTCACATCATTCAATAAAAGGGAAAATTTGATAGACCTTCTTACGCTTTAACTTCATTATTTTAACTCTTTTTTTATGATAATTGTTTTAACTATTTATTTTTATTTTTAAAGAAAATTATTAACATTTTACCAATTCACCTTTGTAATATTATTATTTTAAAATTAATTAATTTAATACACATTCTTTTTACTATTACGGTATTAAATTGATAAAAATGGGCGTACTGATGTTGCCATCAAAGTTGTGAAAAAAACACCATTATCATGCATTGGAAATAAAAATCATCTGTGAAATTTCTATTATATATCGCCAACAGATTCATGTGATAACCATGATGACCACTAACTTGAAATACATTATTTTGATTTGTCGATTTGGTTTTTATGTACATCTCCAAAACATTTATATCAATCTTATCTGCAAATTTTTGAGGTATGAAATAGAATTGTAACAAAGATTAGTTATTCTCAATTTTAAACTCAATGAATTGTGTATTATTACCTTGAATTGAACATACATATTTTCCAGAAATATCCATTTAAATATTTTCACTGTTTGTTCTCATTTTCTCATGCAACAATTCAACTAATTCAACATAGTTAGTTGATATAGACATGGTAATAATCATTCTAGCACATTTAGTATACCTGAATCCGTTCATATTAGTAATTATTTCGCTACCCCAATACAAAGCAACCATCATATTACGTTCAAAGTTCGCCATCTTTATCATACACATAAAAATAAGACTTTCTTTTATAATCAATAAATTAGAAAAAACAATTTTAAAGCTATAATAGGAACTTAACCTAATACGATATATTAACTTGCAACTTATTTAGTTCATACCTGATGAAGTTTAAAAAATATTATTTCAACAATGAGCTGCACAAGTAAAAACTTTGCTTGAACATTTTTGGAATATGCAAAACATTTCTTACAATAAGTAACATTTTATGCTGAAAACGTTACTCAAAGTAACGTTTCTGATCTTAACCCTGCAAAAAATATTTCACACAACTTAATTTTTAAAATAAAATATACCCTAAAACGTTATTGAAAAATACGTTTATATTAGTTTTGTAATTTTTTTTTAAAAAAACTTATTATTTTGATAAACTGATTTAAATAATGGCTTAGTTTTGTCAATAAATGAAAAAACACCGTTTAAAATGAAGGGTAACGAAAAATCCTGATCTAGCATGTATTTATAGAACTATTTTTTCGCTCCTACACATTCATTGTGTCGCACCGCCCATTTTTGTGACACATTCAGTGTGAATGGTGTCATGTTGTACTGCCTATTTCTCGAATAAATAGACACATTCGTCCTACATGAGGATTTTGTGTTCTGTGGCGTCCTACATGTATTATGACACGTAGGACGCGTGCACACCCAAAATTGGAGGGTATAGATGCAAGTTGAAGCCAAGTTAAAGGATATATTTATATCTTATGCCTATAAATTATATACAACTAGCCATCACAATTCTGAACATTTCAGTAGATGCAACTTTACTATTGGCATGGAGAGACATTCATGTTAATTCATGAATTTCTTTGTGCTCCTCTAGTTTATTATGGAAAATATATAAAGTTTTTTTTGTAATTTGGGCACTTATAACTTAATTGTTGCATCTATAAATTAATTAGTTCGATTTTGAATATGGAACTTCAAGATGGCAAATATCTTTGGATTTTCATTGAGATACTACTATTATTATGCTCATGTTAGTGTATTTCTAGTGACCATGTTATCTTAGATGGTTTCAATGAGTGGAAGGTGAATTTCTAGATAGACTTAGATGAGATCACATTTTACTAAGTCATATTTGTTGATCAAGTTGGTTCTTAGGGGGGGAGTTGAACATGAAATTTTCTATAGATTTAATTTATCATCATAAAGAAAAAGAGAGAATTTGTTGAACTAACGAAGTTTAAATGATTGACAAATATTATATAAAAATCAAAACTTTAACATGTCGTCTCAGTTAAGAAAATGGTAGTGTTAATTGATGGAAGACCCTTAGATTTAGTCCGATCCTTTTGATTAGATATAGTTATAATCTGAAATTGCTCAAATTTTTAGTAGGAATTTGAGACAAATCATATTAGGATAGGTCGTGGTCTTTTTACTCCCTTAAGGAAGGAGTTTAAGAACATGGTTCTTCAATGCATTAATTAGGTGAATATCATAAAATAACAATAGCAGAGAAAATTTATCTTAATTAATAAATAAGATTTAGGTAGATACTGGTATATGTATAGTGGATTTCCCACTAATAATTGTAATTAAAATAATTCAACACTGTTTTACATTAATTAATTGGAAAAATGCATAAGTATCCCCAGCCTATGCCCAAAATCCCTGAGACACACCTAACCTTTACTAAGGTCCTATTACCCCCTCGAACTTGTTTTATATATAATTTTCTACCCCTTTTTGGCTTACGTGGCACTATCTTGTGGGCCCAGCGCGTGTTGACATTTTTTTCAAGGATAGTGCCACGTAGGCCGAAAAGGGGTAGAAAATTAATAAAAAAATAAGTTCGGGGGGGGGGGGGTAATAGGACCTTAGTAAAGGTTAGGTGTGTCTCAGGGTGTTTAGGCATAGGCTGGGGGTACTTATGCATTTTCCCTTAATTAATTAGATTCATAGTTTCATTAGTTCCACCATAGAAGAGAAAAGTTAAGAAATGAATTAATCCAAACAACAAAATTTGTATCAGAGTCGTGTTTCCCTGACTGGAACACTTATATAAACTCATGTATCAATTATTTTCATTCCTCTCATTAGATCGATAAAAAAAAAACCTAAGTAAGAGCTTGTCCAGAGAGAAAGCAAGTAGAATAGACAAAGAAAGATTTACTAATAAAATTGAACAAAAAAATTAAATTTACAAAAGAATTGATTCCTATACATACTAAGTCCACTTTTTCATGAAAATAGAACAAATGGACCGCAATCTTGACAGTTACAAAATTCTTGTATACACATTCCATAAGCAAATCAATGAACCCTCCTACATACATCTAAAAATGAAAAAAAGAAAAGAAAAGAAGAAGTTATATTATATATAGAGAGGAAATAATTATTGGTCCTATAAAAAGCGGAATTTGTGCTTGTGGAAGTTATCAAGTAATCGGATTAATTTAATTGACCTCATGTATAGTATGTAAGGCAGGCCTCCATGAGCGATGATGTAACTCTAGACCTTCATCGACGTTCATCAACTTTGTCAATAATTGATGTATCGATAGACCCTCTATGTCTGCCTAACTCATCAACTCTAATAATTGCTTCTTCGTGATTTTTATCTTTATCTCTTTTACTGCTGGCATCGAAGAATGAATGCTTTCCTTATTATTTTCTCCCACGAGAAAATGATCTTTCTCTAATTTCATAGTCTTATTATGACAATAGAATAAATCCTTGTTAGGTTCTGGCTCTTCTGATGAAATCGATTCTTTTTTCATACAATTCCCCATATAATATTTTTGGTGTTGATATATAGTGGATATATACTCTTTTCTCTTTAGTATAATCAGAATATTTAGAAATTCTTGTAGCTAGGCAAGTTTTTAATTTCTTTGTAAAGATGAGTTGTGACATAGTATTTATAATAGGAAGTATTAGCACATATATAGACATAATTCACATTTTTTTATTGAAGAAAAGGGTTAACAATGACTGCGTCGCCCAACTTGGAAGGTGATGAGATTTTGACCGATCAAGAGTATTGTAACACATTGTACAATTATCTATTACTTCATTGATTTCGAATTTTCTTATTACTTTATGCAAAGTTTAAGAAAGTAAAAACAATGAATTTTAAATTTTATAATTTTAAATTAAAGATATATTAAATACATCAAAATGTCTTTTAATATAAAGGGTAAAAAATGTCCTTAAACTATGTAAAAGGAACAAAAATGCTCTCCGTTTATAGTTTGGCTCAAAAATGCCCTTAACGTCAATACTTTGGTTCAAAAATGCACTTCCAGTCAGTACTTTGGTCCAAAAATGCCCCTATAGTTACAAAATGGGTCAAAATGCCCTTTTCTGAATAAATATATTACTTTTTTTCTTTTTAAACACATCTTCTTCCTAATTAAAATATTATTAACTTCATGTACCCTTTCGACAAGTATTATATGTCATATATAGGGGTGTTCACGGGTCGGTTATTGGTCAAAACCAAAACAAAACCAACTTAATCGGTTTTAAAATTATCAAAACCAAACCAAACCAAATATAATATACATTAATCGTTTTGATGGTTATCGGTTTCAGTTATTCGGTTATTAATCACTACAAGAAAACTGCCCAATAGTGAAGGGAAAACTGGTCTCTATAAGTAAGAATCTGATCCCAAAAAGGACAATAGCGACCAGCTGCACTTGTCCTTATAGCCTTAGTCGATAAGGACCTTTAAAATTGTTTATAAAAATAATATATTAAGTATGTATATTAATTAAATATATGTATATAATTCATCGATTCGGTTCGATTATTTCTTCAATTTTTTTGAATAAAACCATAACCAAACCAAATACTATTGGTTTTCAAAAATCTAAAACCAAACCAAACCAAACCCAAATAAAATCGGTTTTATTTTATCGGTTCGGTTAGGTTTTTCGATTTGAATCGATTTTTATCCAAGCCGTGAACACCCCTAGTCACCACCAACTCAACTCTCTACTTAATTTGCACTTTTGGTGTACATAAATGAATACTACATGTGGGAGGGGAGCTTATATAATTGTATCCCACTAAACTAAAAAGTTGAAGGTGTGAAAAGCATATAATAATAACAATATTATTATGAACAAAGGTTCAAGCATAAAAAAGGTTAGAATTATTGAATGGATCGATATGAGTTAGGACGGAATCAAAATTTTCAAAAAGAAAATTTAGTTTTATATAAATAGGCATTGATCGGATCACCTAAAGTGTGACAGCATTGCCGTGAGAATCAATACTTGCATCCAGAAAAGAGATGTAATGCATTGAGAAGTAGAGATAGGTCCATGATTTGAAAATGATGGAGTTACCACTAACTTATTGAATCTCGTCAGACGTCGCCGATGAAACTTCTAGTGATGATTGACGGGTGGCGTTGTGGTGGATTGATAGCATGAGAAGCTGAGTATGAGATTTGATAAAGGATTTGGGCGATGCAAAAAAAAAAGAGTAGAAATACAAAAATAAAATAAAATTAATGACCCAATCAATTGTTTTGAATTTTATAACTCTTTATTCTTATTTAAGTTTTTTCATAGGTTTATTTGATGATTTGACTTGTAGGTATAGGTGATATGGGTCCCAAGGGTATCAGGAGTGATTTGAAGCACGAACTTGAACTAGTGACCTTAAGTTCATGAGAGTTAACTAGAGTAAACAACTTAAGTAAATGAACTTGGATTCATGATTCAAAGGTTCTGAGTTGTTTGTATGATGTTTTGGACTAGTTTACAAATATTGGTTAGTTTTCAATGTGGTTCGAGCATCTTTGAAACGCATTATGCATAAATAATATTTTTGGAGTAAACTAAAAACCTCTATCACTAATTTCGCGCATTATTAGAAACTGATTAGGTCCATATCATTTTGTGTGGCTCATATATAGAAACTGATTTAGTCCAATTTTGAGTTCATTTGATATGTTCCGGACAATTTTAAAGTATTTCGACATTTGAAGATTTTCAGCTATCATTTGGTGCGTAGCGAATGTTTTGCGAAATTACAACATATATTTGTCATACCTAATTTCAGAGAGCAGCAATTGACATCTGGTGCCTCACTTGATCGAGTGAACTGACTGAAACTAAACCAAACCAAATAACTTATATGTGTCATCAAGGCCAAGCAAGCCAAAAGAAACGCAATGAAAACACTAAAAATATAAGAAAAATTGTAATACAAGGCCTTTCACGCTAGAGTTTACAAGACCCACAACATACGTCTACAAGCCTCTTCAATCACAACCGCTAACATCTAATCAAGATAAAACCACAACATATCCATCAGACCAACTACACAAAGAAAAATAAGACTACAGACCCAACAATTAATTTAGGGAAGAATGGAAATAACTAGCAACAACCTAAAATAACATTACATGTCCTTAGACTGTACATAAGTCGGTTTGATTGAGTTTTTTTTTTTTTTAAATTAAAAATTAATTCATTCAATTTATTAAATCTAAAAATCAAATTAAACCAACATGAAATTATGTTTCTTTTCGATTTTGATTTTAGTCGATTCTTTGGATTTATTTTTATTTTCCAGTTTTTTTGTATAATTATAAAATGATTAAAAAAGAGATCAAATATATTTTCACTTACTCGTATGATAGGCTAGAACTTAAAAATATTAACTGACCATGAATCTTCAAAAAGACCATAAAATCGCATGAACGCAAAATGCTTTCATTGAAATATCAACGTTCAATATGTAAAATTTATATTATTAAAGGATGCAGTCAAATTGAATGTAAAACAAAAAAATTACAAATTAGATTTTTAACTTCCGATCTGAAAAACTAGAACAGTATAATTGTAACTTTCGAATTGAGTACAAAACACAATATTTACAAGCCAACATATTAAAATAATACATCTATACATTGAAAACTATAATCTGATTTTAAAATATATTAACAAAGTAGATTATATAATCAATATTTTTTTATGTCGGTTTGATTTGAGTTCGATTTGACTTTTTCTCTTTTAATATCAAACAAAAACCAAGAGTGGTCTTTTTTCCGACGTCAAACCAACCATACCAAATGATAAATTGAATCCCTCCCCCTCCTTAATATATCGATTTGATTTGCCTTGTACACCCCCACCTGTCCTTGCCTCAAATCGCCCAACAACAGTTACCACAATTGCACATAACCTAAACTTTATAAACAATGTGCAAATAAGTTATAACTTAAAACATAATTCTGAAAGAATCAATAGTGCTTACAAAACCATAAGCATAAAAGGCACAAGTTTGTTCACTCCTAAAGTAATTTTGCACACAATGGACAGCTTATTAATTGAATTAACTGGATTAATACTTCTTATAGAAAGGGCACTAAGTTCTCAACTTTTTAGATGCTGAATTATTATTGTTAAGAGTGGGTTAGAATCCCACGTTGGTTGAGGAATGAACCGGT
>JAJOOD010016332.1:0-28660 GCA_029582525.1 Solanum tacnaense | reverse complement strand
TTTTTTTTTTCTTTTGAAATGAGGAAATGATTTCTATAATAAATATCATAACTTGATATCAATTAAAAGTTGGATTACAAGTATGTAGCATAAGATAACCTTGCATATTAATCGTTTGTTGATATTTTAAGGAACTAAGTTTTACAAGATAGTTATGTACACTTATTTTACATAATAACAAAATGTGATACATTGTATAGAAAGTTAATTGAGATGCAGATTGAGTTGTTTTAATCTTTGATCAAAAGATTAAGACCTGATACATATGAGAGAAGAAGAAAAAATATTATTCATAAATTACAAGATTGGAAAAAAAATCAAATCACAATTGCAACCTTTATTGATGAGTTTGGTAGTGTAAATGACCAAAAAACCCTTATTCTTTTATAAAGATGGCAAAAATCAGTGATCTTGTTGTCTCTTCTATATAAGTAAGTAAGTAAAAGTAAAGTAAAGTATAATAAAAAGAAATAATTTAAATTAATTTGACATTTTTCTTAATAAATTATTTATTAGGAGTTTATTTAATTTTTTTTATTAATTATACTTTAAAAATATAAATATGACTATTAATAATCTTATATAGTTATTTAATGATATATATAATATTAAAAAATAATTTGTTTTGAATATAAAAGCTAAATAATAAAATTTTATTAAATTATTTAACTATATTAAATTTAAACAATTTAATATGTAGAGAATAAAAATGGAAATATATAGAAATTCAATAAAGTTATCATTTTATAGGTGTCAATTGTAAAATTAAATGGTCCTCACTATACTCAATGATAGAAGGCATAATATGTAATTTAGTAGAAAAGTGTAGGGTTTTTTCTAAAGATATTATGAAGGTCCAAATAATAAGGCTCATAGTACAATTTTTTCTATGCAATACTTATCACCTTGAGAAGTTGGAATGACAAAAATATCCCCACTTGCCAATTGAATGACCAATAAGTAGCCTTTGAAACTCTCTTCTAATATATATAAATAAATATATATATATATGATATATTTTTGCTCATGAAAAGTATATCACACTATCATGAGTGTGTTTCATATCGAAGTTATCAAAAATGTTTTTAGCGAAAATATTTACTCAAAAAATGAGTGAATTTTTTATTTATTTTTCAATGATTTCTTTGGTCCGCAGGAACTACCCAACATTTGAGACTCTTCTTCTATCTCATCGCTCAATATCTCGACTTTCCCCCGGCCATAATTGCTAACAAAATATCTGTGCGTATATATATATATCAATAATCTTTAGAAGCAAGGCTGAATTAACAGAGATTAAAGGAACGATGGACAATTTCAATTGTTTCATTATGGAAAAGAAAAGATAAGAAAAAGAAACATGTGACAAACTCTTTTCGTATCCATGTGGCGAGAGTTAAGAAGGAGTAATTTCCCTAGATAGTCACCCATGTTTGGAAAATTACTTATGAATATCACTTATGTTAATTTGTTTTAGGACTACAATATCATCAAACTTTGCCTATTTTTCTCAAAATATACTTGACACAAAAAATATATTATCTCTCTCCTACTAGGATGTCATGTCACATTTTTTAATTCTTTAAATGACAGCTTGTTTAATGATCTATCAGAGAGCATTAATACATTCTCTATGAAAATCTAGTTACTTCAATTTTATAGCGAAAATCTTTATTCTATGTTTCATTTACGAGTATTTGCCGTTATATCCATACAAAAATTTAGTCTTGTTGTTGAGGAAAAAATTAAACTAGTTCCTTGAAGCTGTTTCATTTACGAGTATTTGCCGTTATATCCATACAAAAATTTAGTCTTTCTGTCGAGGAAAAAATTAAACTAGTTCCTTGAAGCTGATGAAGAAACAATAAATTTAGTTGGATATTTAGAGATAAACTAGATATTAGGAACATTGATTTTTACACAAACTATAAACATCTGTTGCTTGTCCATGGTAAAAAATCTAAGGTTTCTTATTCATGGTAAAAAAAATATTTTTACACAAACTATAAACATTTGTTCAAAGTTTAGGTAGATTCAAACAATAGAATTATCCGATTCAAAAACAAGCAAACAATAAATCCCTAATTTTTAAGAAAATTACTCCAATATCATGTTAAGTATTCAAATTATTTCACAATTTACACTTCAAAAATAAAAGAATCAGAAGAAAACTTGAATTTTACCTCGTGGCAATTTCTTTGGTTGACATCAACGGTATACAACGGCTCAGGAGACAGTTCCTTAAGCAAATTCGTTATTTTATTCCTTGAAGAACCGGAGGAAGCCACATATTTTCTTGAAGAATCGGAGGAGCTCATATTACGTACAGTTCCTTATGTAATTTTTTTTACTGGGTATAATATATGGGTTGTCTAATTTTTTAAAAAAAATTGTTAATAATATAAAGGAATAATGTGACATGGCATCCTAGTAGGAGAGAGATAATGTATATATTGTGTCAAGTATATTTTGAGGAAAATAGGTAAAGTTGGGTGATATTGTAGTCCTAAAACAAACATAAGTGATATTTCTAGATAATTTCCCAAACATGGGTGACTATCTAGGGAAATTACTCAGTTAAGAAGGCTAGCTCTTTCTCTAACGAATTTTGATTAACAGGGAAGAGAAAATTCGAATGAGTGTCGTGTAAAATTGTAGAAAAGATGAGAACAAGCAATCAACTTCCAACTTTCATTTAGTTTGAGAGTGAATATGGTGGCTAGCTACTGAATAGGAAGACATGTTTAAGATCGAAAAGCTTTGATGTTATGAAATGTATATATTAAATTTTAAAGACAAATAAAAAATATGTTGAAACTAGCTCTTGTATAATATTAGAAAAAAACTAGTCACTAAACATGGATCTTGCACATTTATGACACATTCAACTGTTATAAATCTATATATAATATAAGAAATAACAATTAAAGAACAAAAAGTTCAAAAGATCCATAAAACATCCCTTTTGTGAAAAATATTTGCTAGAAGAGGCTACAAAAGAAGATATATCTTATATAATGCTAATCATTATATACATGAATATCTTACATTAATTATTCTAACTTTTTAAAAACAAATTAAGAATAGAAATTATGAACACAAAATTTTGAAAAATAAAACCTCCCTCTTTTAATTTGGAAAATATTCTCTACATGAAGGTACAAAGACGACATATTTTTTATATGTATATTTACGTTTTCATCTATATTTTCATCATGAATTTTCTTATAGCAATCTTGGCAGTGGCAGATTTAGGATTTCCATTAAGGGGTTCGAAAAAAAAGAGTAGTGCCTAACTCCTAAGATTTGATCTTGGAACCTCAAGGAGAGTTTTGAACCCCTCGACCACTAAGCAAACATCTGATCTTACATTTAGGAGGTTCAAAATCAAAGATATAAAAATTGTTTAAAATACCTTAAATATACTATGTAATATTTTGCCGAGGGGGTTCGGATGAACCCCTCGGCAACCTCTAGGTCCGCCCCTGATTCTTGGGAGCGTCACTTCTAGAATAGATCCTGCAATATGCGATTCAGATTTAGTTGAGCAATAAACATGAAATGGAAAACCAAAAAAAGAAAAATACATTTCTCCCAAACAGAAAAATATAGATTATTTTTTTTTTCGTGAATTCTCTAGAGCATTTTGGAAGAGCTTTGGAAACGTGATGTTCACGTGTAATATGTTATACTTCTTTCCAAAATAATAATATTTTAATTTATTTTTTCTTAACCTACTCACACTTTTTATTTTAAAAAACCTAACCGTTTTTGTTTTTTATTTCAATTAAATAACCGGGTTTCATACCGTGGATTTGGTTCCCGGTTTTTTGTTTCCTTGTTTTCTCCTCCAAGCGGTAATCCCACTATATATAACGCTTTTCGCTCAGAAACTGAGAAACCAAAAAAAAAAAACACTTTCTCGAATTCTCCACAATAGGTAAACTTTGATCTTCCACCTCTTCATCAATTGTTTTTCAGATTCAGAAATCAATCACGATTTGTAATTCGAAGTGAAAATTTGATATCTAAACTTTGAATCTGTGATGAATGTTGTTTTTGCTGCAGTTTTCATGTATTTTTTTCACTGTTCATCTAGTAGGTGAAATGGCGTAGAAGAAATTGGATTGATTTATTAAGTTTCTCTCGAATTCTCAGCAGCATTTTGGTAAGTTTGATCTATCTGCACTTCAATTTGATATCTAAGCTTTGAATCTATGATGAATGTTGTTTTTGCTGCAGTTTTCATGTATTTTTTTCACTGTTCATCGAGTAGGTGAAATGACGTAGAAGAAATTGAATTGATTTATTAAGTTTCTCTCGAATTCTCAGCAGCATTTTGGTAAGTTTGATCTATCTGCACTTCAATTTGATATCTAAACTTTGAATCTGTGATGAATGTTGTTTTTGCTGCAGTTTTCATGTATTTTTTTCACTGTTCATCTAGTAGGTGAAATGACGTAGAAGAAATTGAATTGATTTATTAAGTTTCTCTCGAATTCTCAGCAGCATTTTGGTAAGTTTGATCTATCTGCACTTCAATTTGATATCTAAGCTTTGAATCTATGATGAATGTTGTTTTTGCTGCAGTTTTCATGTATTTTTTTCACTGTTCATCGAGTAGGTGAAATGACGTAGAAGAAATTGAATTGATTTATTAAGTTTCTCTCGAATTCTCAGCAGCATTTTGGTAAGTTTGATCTATCTGCACTTCAATTTGATATCTAAACTTTGAATGTGTGATGAATGTTGTTTTTGCTGCAGTTTTCATGTATTTTTTTCACTGTTCATCTAGTAGGTGAAATGGCGTAGAAGAAATTGGATTGATTTATTAAGTTTCTCTCGAATTCTCAGCAGCATTTTGGTATCAATTTGATAACTAAACTTTGAATCTGTGATGAATGTTGTTTTTGCTGCAGTTTTCATGTATTTTTTCACTGTTCATCGAGTAGGTGAAATGGAGTAGAAGAAATTGGATTAATTTAATAAGTTTTCTCTTGAATTCTCCACAGGATTTTGGTGAGTTTGATCTACCTGCGCTTCATCAATTTTTTTTCCGACGGATAAAAGAAAAACAAGTGAAAATTCTATATCTAAACTTTGAATTCATGATGAACTTTTTTTTTTTGCTACAGTTTAAACCGGATGTGTTTGTGTTAATTAAATTTTCATTGAGGAGGTGAAATGGACTACTGAAATTTTACTATTT
The DNA here is from genome assembly GCA_029582525.1 of Solanum tacnaense. Classification (NCBI taxonomy): domain Eukaryota; kingdom Viridiplantae; phylum Streptophyta; class Magnoliopsida; order Solanales; family Solanaceae; genus Solanum; species Solanum tacnaense. Next base: position 23,451 of record JAJOOD010016332.1, on the reverse strand, counting down.
GTGAAATTTTAGTTTCATCGAGTAGGTGAAATGGCGTAGAAGAAGTTGGTTTAATTTCCTACGTCTTCTCACGAGTTCTCCACGGCATTTTGGTAAGTTTGAGCTTGCTCTAATACATACAGCCTCAAAAACATGCTGAAGGACTCAACTGAGTTCTCTTCTAAATCTGTCCCATTTTTTCTCCAAAATGTCACACTACTACATGGGAAAGAAGAAAATCACCCAAGCAAGTTTCAAGAAAAGTTGCATGCGAGGCATAGGTGACCTTGAAAATGCTAGCTGCACCGACAAGGGTGTCCTCCATCATACATCGGCAAATTGGGGGGCTGAAATCCATGAGCCTAACTATAGCCCTCGCCTTTGGCATGGTACGATGTTGCATACAAACATTGTGGTGATAAGGTCCAACTTAATTTTCCCAATCATGTGCACACAAAAACCAAGCTCAGAATTTAACTGGCTCTAGCTATTTGATGACACACAGTGGAGTTCAAGAGAGGGCTACAGTTTGGCTCACGGATTTTAGCAACCCATTTCCCCATGTACGTTGGATGACAATCTTGTTGGGCCAATTTGCATTTTCAGGGTCACCTTTGCCTTGCATGCAGCCTTTTCTGATTGCTTAGGTGATTTTCTTGTTCCCTGTATGTAGTGTAACATTTTTGGGGAAATGAGACCTATTTGGAAGACAATTGAGTCAAGTTATTCAACATGTTTTAGGGGAAGTATTTGTAGTTAAGAGGACAATAAATGGAGGAATTTGATTTCTTACGTGTCTGTATACATGTGAACTTAAGAAGTTCACTAATACTTACAAAAAACAATCAAACATTTTGTTTGTAGTAGCAATTAACACGGAAGCTACGCATGCATATTTTTTGGTCTCATGCAAAGATCGGCACAACGCATTACACCTCAGAATACTTCTTTTCTCGAATTTCTTTTCCTTTTTAAACTTCTATAATTTTGACTCTACTGACCAAAATCATTACTTTTTTCGTCTTCTTCCAAGGTGGATGAATTTGAATGTTTATAAAAAAATGAAGTGAACCCTGATGTCAGTGCTGAAAAAGTTGATATTTAGGTTCTGGACTCGTAGTTTGTTGGTGTCTTCTTTTTATTGAATTTTTTAGCACAGACAGATGCTATTTTCTCTCTTCTGAGAAATCAACTAAAATGACCAGTGCTAAGAAAGTTAATATCTTGTGCTATAAATTAATGTTGGTGTTTATATCAAAGGATTTTCTAAATTACTGTTTCATTCTTTTTGTCTAAGCTAAAATGTTATGCATATATAACTGATGAACTCCTTATGAATTTGGTGTCAAAGTCTTCACTCTTTTATCTTTTTGAACTATTAAATTCTTATTTATCATTACCTTAATTCTACTGTTTCTTGTGCTATTGGTTTCTATATTTTTGGTCGACAGTTCAGACAAACTCTATCAATAGAATTGGAGACGCATATAACAAAATCAATATAATAGCTTTTATATACCATGTGATTGTTTTGATCATCGTTATGAACGTTGAAGGACAAAGGAGATAAGCTTGAGAAGATGTTAAGGCATTGCTGATGGGAAAAAGATAAAAGAGGTATGTAGGGCATGAATCTATGATAATGAAATATCTTACTCTTAACTCTTTTTCCTTCTTAACGTTTGTATAATATATTGACAACATATTATACACTTCATTGAATACATTTTTTGTATTACATGGTAATTGTTTAGTGTCTTTTTTAATGGACAAATTCTATTGATAAAACAAGAAAAGTCAATTATACATATATAAATAAATGTTTTGATTGTTTTTGACAAATAGCAAATTAAGATCATACTTTATTCATTAAACCTTTTATTTTAAACTATTGATTTCACATTTATACTGTTTTCCTCTTCTCCTATTTTTGTGTAATAATTTTATATGTTTCCGATTGATCATAGCATGTTTAAATAAATTTGACTTGAAAAGTTCAAAATGCAATCAATATAAGAGCTTTTAGGTATCACATGGCCATTATCACTACTAAAGAAAAACATATGTAGAAGACAATATATCTTATATAAAGACTAGTCACTAAACACGGGCATTGCACATTTTTTGCACATCATTTTTTACAACTTTATATCATGAACAAAAATTAAAAAACAATAAGTTAAAAATAATAAAATCTTTTAATCCAACCCAATTCATCTAAATGGGTCAAATCTTAAGTCATGCTTTTACCGTGGAGTTTGGAACCCGGTTTTGTTTTCTTGTTTTCACCTCCCAAGCAGTAAACACACTACAAATAATGCTTCTCCCTCACAAACTGAAAAACCACAAAAACACATTTCTCTCGAATTCTCCGCAACATTTTGGTTAGTTTGATCTTCCAACACTTCTTCAATTATTTTTTTTTAGTCATAACGCAATCACAACTTATAATTCGAAGTGAGAATTCAATATCTGAACTTTTAATCCATGATGAATTTTGTTTTTTGCTACCTTTTTCAAAAAAAAAATAATCCATTTTTTGTGTTTGTGTTAATTATATTTTCATCAAGTAGGTGAGATGGCGTAGAAGAAATTGGATTAATTTCCTAGTGTTCTCTCGGACTCTTTGCAGCATTTCGGTGAGTTTGAACTTCTTCTACTTTGTCAAATTTTTTTTGAATCAGAAAATAATCACGTCTTAAACTTTGAATCCACGATGAGTTATGTTTTTGCTACAGTTTAGAGAGTGATTCTCTAATTCCTTTTGAAGAATCAATTCACTAAAAATAGTTCCTTTAATTTTATATTTTTAAGCTTTTGAATTGAATGGGCTCAATTTTAGTCCATCTTATGGCGTACTTGTTTTGTTGAGGTGTTAATAGGTGGAGGGGGAGGAGAATGGGAACGAGAACTGGGAAATTAGGGGAGGAATTATAAGGGGTATGGAATCGAAGGTCACCAACATGATCAGGTCTTGGCACTTTTGATATTTATCATCATCTGGTATTGTTGTTGTTTTTATTTCTTTCTTGTAGGCTTTCCATTGCTTAACTTGTTAGTTGTTATGTTTACTTCCTATTTTCTTCTTCTATATACTTGAATTTGTTGTATTTGCGTTGAGGGTCTTTTAGATAGGTAGTGGTAAAGCCTGCATACACCCCATCAATATGATGTTTTATGTGCAAACCACCACTATAATGTCATTTAATTTATGAATTGCTCTTTTAGTATTGAAAATGGAAGCCTATATTTCTTTCTCTTCGCCTCGTTCATAGATGGTCATGGTATGAGAGCTTGTATTCATGGATAGCTTTGGTGGTAAATGTACACTCTTCCAAAAGTGCATTTACTATAGTTGTTCAAAGCACCCATATTTTGTCTCAGGTTTGTTCATACTTATCCATATTCATTTTTTTTAGGATTGACGTCAGAGTCTACTTTATCTTTTTTTTTTAAAATATTCCAAATTCATCACCTTGGAAGAAGAAAAAAAATTGATTTTGGTCGGTAGTGTAGAAATAAAAAAGTTTAAAAAGGAAAAAAATTCTAAAAAAGAAGAAAACCTAAGGAAGTACCATGAGGTGTAAAACATTGTCCACTTTTGGCGATCTTTGCATGAGACCAAAAAAAATTGCATGCTTAACTTCCGTGTTATTTGTGATACAAGGAAGATAATTGATTGCTTTTGACAAGTAGGAGAAATCAAATTCCTCCATTGTTTATCTTCTTAACTAAAAATACAGCACCTACAACTCAACCGAGTTCTATTCCAATTTCCAAATCAATCCCATTTGCCCAAAATGTTACACTACTATTACGAAAAGAAGAAAATCATCCAAGCAAGTTTAAGAAAATGTTGCATGTGAGGCAAAAGTGGTCCTGGAAATGCTAGTTGCACGTACAAGGGTGTTCGCCCCTCATACATGGGAAAAAGGGTGGCTGAAATTGATGAGCCTAACTATGACTTTCACCTTTGGCTTGGAACTTTTGAGACTTCTTACGATGTTGTTGCATACAACCGTGTGGTGATAAGGTCCAACTCAATTTTCCTGATCATGTGCACACAAAAACCAAGCTCAGAATTTAACTGGCTCAAGCAGTTTGACACACAATGGGGTTCTAGAGAGGACTATGGTTTGGGTCGCGGATTTCAGCTACCCATTTCCCTTGGTGCGTTGGCGAAGAACACCTTTGTAGGTGCAACTGGCATTTTCAGGGCCATTTTTGCCTCGCATGCAACCTTTTTTGAAACTTGCCGAGGTGATTTTCTTCTTCCTAGTATAGTAGTGCAACATTGTTGAGGAAATGGGACTGATTTGGAAGAGAACTGAGTTAAGTTGTTCAACATGTTTTAAGGGCAGTATTTGTAGTTAAGAAGACCAAAAATGGAGGAATTTGTTTTTTCCTATGTGTCGCGAACTTAGAAAATTCACTTATACTTGTCAAAACAATCAAACATCTTGCTTGTAGTAGTAATTAGCACGGAAGCTACGCATGCATATTTTTTGGTCTCATGCAAAGATCGTCGAGAGGGGACAACGCAATACACCTCAGAATACTTCTTTTCTTGATTTTTTTTCCTTTTTAAACTTTTCCAATTTTAACACTGCTGACCAAAATTATTACTTTTTTGTCTTATTTCAAGGTGAATGAATTTGAATGTTTATATAAAAAAAATGAAGTAAACCCTAACGTTAGTGCTGAAAAAGTTGAATGTGGATAAGTATGGACTAGAGAACTTGAGTTAAAGATGGGTGCTTTGAGTAAATGTACACGGTACATTTTCGGTACATTTACTGCTGAAGCTACCTTATGATAAATACAAGCTCTCATAAGTCATAATATGTCCATCATCTGGGGACAAGGGAAAGAGAAGGATATGTAGTCTTCTATTTCCAACACTAAAAATCAATCTCATAAATGAAATAACATTATAGTATTGGGTTGCACATAAAGTATCACATTGATATTTAGTTACGGACTCGTAGTTTGCTGGTGTGTTCTTTTTCTTGAATTTTTAGCTCGGATGCTATTTTCTTTCTTCTTAGAAACCAACTAAAATGACCTGTGCTAAGAAAGTTAATATTTTTTGCTATAAATTAACGTTGGTGTTTATATTAGAGGTGTTTCTAAATTATTGTTTCCTCCTTTTTGTCTTAGCTAAAATGTTATGTATATATAACTGATGAACTCTTTATGAATTTGGTGTTAAAGTCTTAGTCTTTTCCTTTTTGAACTATTCAATTCTATGTATTATTTCTTGTGCAATTGGTTTCTATATTTTTGGTTGACAGTTCAGACAAACTCCATCAATAGAATTGGGGATGCGTATAAAAAAATCAATCTAATAGTTCTTATATACCATGTGGCTGTTTTGATCATCGTTATGAACGTTGAAGGACAAAAAAGAATAGCTTGAGAAGATGTTAATGCATTGCTGATGGAAAAAGATACAAGAGGTAAGTAGGGCATGAATCTATGATAATGAAATATCTTACTTACTTATTTTCCTTCTTAACCTTTTATTCCTGTTTTACTAGATCAGCTGATTATGTTTTTTTCCTATTTGTTGCACAATTGTTCTTTTGTAATTTCGACTGATAGTTCAGATAAACTCTGTCTATAGGACATAAAAGGTCTGCTTCGTAATCAATTTACATTTTGTACTACGCAATCAATGTAATAGCTTTTAATTCTGCAGCTTCATTGAATAGTGACTGTTGATGAAATCATCACCTCTTCTTCATTGATTGATATCTTCCCAAAAGCCAAATATGAGGTGAGTATGAAAAAACTGCAGTTCTTTCTCCATGGAGTGTAGATCTATCAATGTGTCATTGTATAGAAGTCGAAGCCTATATTTTTCTATTTATCAGCCATTCTAAAATGAATTTCGATTTTGCTACAGTTTTCAAATTTTTTCCCCAATGGATATCTAAATTGACTTGATTTCCTAAGGTTTAGAGAGTGATTCTCTAATTCATTTTGAAGAATCAATTCAGTAAATAGCTCCTTCATATAATATTTTTTTTTAAAAAAATTGAAATGTGTGGGCTCAAATTTAGTCCATCTTATGATGTACTTAGTTTGTTGAGGTGTTAATAGGGGAAGGGGAAGGGGAAATTGACGGAGGAGATTACAAGGTAAGGGATTCGAACCACACCAACAGGCCTAGTGACACTTCTTGTTTACTAGTTGTTAGTACATTGATTGCGTGTGTGCATTTTTTTGTGTGGTAAATATGGAATGATTATTGATTTTCCTTTAAATTTGGATTTGAGACAGAATGTTGGTGCTAATTCTCCTATTCATCTGTAATTCTGTATAACAGGTAAATGCCATGCTTGAGCGCCAAGTTACTGTTAGCAGAATTCTTGGATACACAGTTGTGTGAATCCGGCTGCTCTTTTGTGGTCAGTAATTTCACCCATGTGCTTTGTATTCTTGTTGTTCTTGCTATTGATATCTATCATTATCTGTTTATTGCGTTTCGGTTCTTATTTCGTTCTTGTAGTCTTTGCACTGCTTCTCTTATTAGTCGTTATGTTTACTTCACTATTTTATTTTTCTCTATATCTAGATTTGCTGTATTTTGAGTCAAGGGTCTTTGGGAAACAACCTCTCTAACTCTACGAGGTGGTAAAGCCTGTGTATACTACATCCTCTCCAAACACTAGTATGTTTTCAAAAATCCTCTCCTTTTATTGATATTAGAGTGAGAAGGTGAGCCTATGTTCATTTTGCATTTTAGTGCTGTTTATAGAATTGACAAGTTGTTCTCTTTTGTTGTTCTTTTAAAGATATCACATGTCTTTAAGTTTGGCATTGCATTGTTATTCAGAAGTGTAAACCATTGTCCACTCTTGGCGACCTTTGCATGAGACCAAAAAAAAACTTGCATGCATAACTTCCATGTTAAATACTATATAAAGAAGATTGATTGCTTTTGAGAAGTATTAGGGGATTTCACAAGTTCACATATATATATATAGACACATAGCAGAAATCAAATTCCTTTATTTTCTGTTTTTTTAACTACAAATACAACCCTTAAAACATGTTGAACAACTCAACTCAATTCTCGTGCAAATCCATCTCTTTTCCCAAAATGTTACACCTCTATACATGGAAGAAGAAAATCAACCAAGCAACTTTCAAGAAAGGTTGCATGTGAAGAAAAGGTGGCCCTGGAAATGCTAGTTACAGGTACAAGGATGTTCTCTAACGTACGTAGGGTAAATGGATGGCTGAAACCGTGGCCCTCGCCTTTGGCTCGGTACTTTTGAGACTTCTTACGATGTTGTTTCCATATAAACTTTATGGTAATAAGGCTCAACTCAATTTTTCTGATCATGTGCACACCAAAAACCAAACCTAGAATTCAATTGACTTAAGCAGCTTGACATACACTGGAGTTCCAGAGAGACTGAATATGGTGACAATGATTTCAAAAGCAACTGCTTCTCTGCAGGGCAAGCTTCATTTCCATTACCGGATATCAACAGAAAGGTTGAAAAGGACAACAATGGTGAAAATGTAGGATTTGGTGGAGTGTGGAAAGATTTGAATGCGAACTTATTGAAGATTGATCATCATGGATTTTAGCCACTCATTTGCCCCACGTACGTTGCCAAACACCTTTGTAAGTGCAACTAGCATTTTCAGGTCCACCTTTGTCTTGCATTCAACCTTCCCTGGTTTCTTCTTCCATGTATAGAAGTGTGATATTTTGGGGAAATGAGACTGATTTGCAAGAGAATTTAGTTGTGTTCAGTATGTTTTATAGGTTGTATTTGACAGAAAAGGGAGAAATTTGGTTTCTCTTAGGTGTGCCTATATGCATGTGAATTTTTGAAAGTTCACTGATACTTGTCAAAGGCAATCAAACATCTGGCTTGTAGAGCAATTAAAACGGAAGCTACGCATGTAATCTCTTCTTTCAGTCTCATGCAAAGATCATCAAGAGGGGACAATGCTTTACACCTCAGAATACTTCTCTTTTCTAGAATTTCTTTTCCTTCTTAACTTTTGATTCCCGTTTTACTACATCAGCTGCATAATCATTTATTCCTTATTTATTTTTTCTTTTGCATGTATACATTTTTTATTTAGGAAGTTGGGGTTTCAAGAATGGAAGGTGGACTAAATAAGTGAAGTCTCCAAATGCATGTCGATTTTTTTGTTGGAGTTGATCGGAAGGTGACTGAAGAAGATGTTATTGTGATCTGCGAGCAGAAAAGTGTCCATTATATATCACTATCGCCAAAGAGAAACATATGTAGAAGATGATATTTCCTATATAAACACTAGTCTCTAAACACGGGCTTTGCACGTCATTTTTTACAAATTTATAGCACAAACTTATAATTTGAAGTGAATATCAATATCCATGATGAATGTGGCTTGTACTGCAGTTTTCATAAAAAAATTTCACTGTATGTAATTATATTTTCATCGAGTAGGTGAAATGATGTAGAAGTGTTATATTCTAGGTGTTTTGATGATTCTCACAAATGCAGGGACTCGGTCCTTGGCAGAGTGCTCTCGTCCAGATTCAAAGTGGTGTACAACTGTAAAGCAGAAAGTGCAGCGTACTTCACCAATGAGAAGGGCGGACGGATGAGGTTGTTTGTTTTAGTGGTCAAAACTCTTGTTAGTGATTGATAGACACAACAATAAACAAACAACATTATTCATTCAAAAAGGAGAGAGAGCTAGCAAGTCTATTCAAGAACTCACAAAGAAAACACTGCAAGGGACCTGGTACCAAAAAGACTGCGTACGTGAAAAAGTCAAAAGACAATTGTCTAAAAGCTGTCACATCTGACATGGTGGGTGCACAGCTTTTCAGAATAGCAGGCTCTCAGCCTAGGGGTTTGTATCCATTTGATATAGTCTTTTCTCCAAAACACAAACTCAAGATTTGGCAAACAAAGTTGTGAATTTCTAAAAATTCATAAGCTCAACAAGAAAAGGTCATCTTCAAGGAAGAACACTGCTCATGCCCAACAAAGGGACCTGATAGAGTGCTGAAGCGTCTTTATTGATTTTGAGCTGTCTTATGTGCTTAAATTGTAAATCTACTCCTAAGTTATAAAAGATAGTAGATCGGTTGTTTGTTTAAGTATTTAGTTTGAGTCGTATTAACTAGAGTTAGTTAGTCGAATCATCTAAGTTTTGGTCAAGCCTTTTTACATCATTATTTGGATGTTCTCTTGGGTAGAGTAGTGTCAACTAGAGTTAGTCTTGTTTTGAGTGGGTTTTTAAAGTCTAGATCAACTAGAGTTAGTTGGTTTAGTGGGCAATAGAGTTATTGCTTAGTTTTCCTTTGTAGTAGAATTGCTACATAAAGGGGAAGGAATTAAAGAGTTTTAATTCTTGTGCTTTGTGTCTTATGTGCTTAAATTGTAAATTCGATATCCATGATGAATGTTGCTTTTACTGCAGTTTTCATAACGCAAATAACGAATAACAGTAAATAGAGATCATAATTGAGGGTGTAAACATTTTCATACATTGAGTAACTTTTAAGAGAACCATATCATCTTCTATTTCTCTAAACAATCAATGAAGTAATGTTCCATTATCGCGATGAATATCAGGAAGGTCAGGACTAATGGAGAACTTCAACCATTTCTTCTTCTCAATGTGTTTAAGACAAGGTTGCATAACCAACCCAATTGCAACAGCAGCAAGGCTTATTATCATGACTTTAACGGTTGAAAACGCTAAAACAACACAAACGAGTATGGTTGGAGGCATACACAGTAGAATGGCTCCGATTGTTCCACCAGGTATCTTGAAAGGGCGCGATGCATTTGGGAACTTTATCCTTAATCGTACGAATGCTATGAATTCCAAGATCATTCCAAAGCAATACAAGAAGTTTTCTGCAGCTACAATCTCTTGAAAGCTCATCCATGATAGTAAAAGCACACCTGACGCTGAGAGGAGGATCCCGACTAGAGGTGTTCCATGACGTGATCTTTTGGCAAAGAACTCCGGTAGCATCCCTCTCTCAGCCATACCAAGTAGCTGAAATGAGTCGCTGCTCATTTCAGCTACAAATGTACCCATATTTGACAATGCAGCAGCCCCTTGAATCCACCATCTTAGCCACACTCCACCAAGTATTTTCGCAATGTCTGAGAAATAGCCATCCGTCCACAGGTCACGCTCAAGTGGAACAGCTCCGGTACCAACTAATAGAGGGAAAAAGTACGATAAAACGACTAGAATCACAGCATAAAACAGAGCTTTTGGCAGAGTTTTCTTCGGGTTACGTACTTCTCCTACTAGAGTACTTATAGAGTCCCAATAATTCAGATTCCAAAAGAGAGTGTTCAGATACAAGTTCCAATCCACACTGTGCACATCCGTCACCAACCACCTCGTGGGGCTTAGTTTCGGAATCGAGATCAACCCCATAACAACAAAAGGTAGAATCGACAATATCCCGAGCAGAACAGCAACCCATCCAACAATAGTTAAACCCCTATAGTTCATGTATGTAAGGACCAAAGTAATGCCTATGACTGCGATAACACGAGGAAGTCCACCACCTAATGCAGGAACTCCTGATTTCAGATAATCAAGAAACAAGACCGGGTAAAGAGCGTTATCGATGACTCCACTCAACCATTTCACCCAACCTTGTTGAAAGCCCCAGTATGGACCTAATGCAGATGAAACCCAAACAACATATCCGCTATTTTCGGGGAACATGGTGCCTAATTCAGCTGTTATAAGAGCCTCAGGTACACTCCATATAATTGGGAAAACTAAGAATCCAACAAGTGCAAGAAGTGGACCAGCTGCTTGTACCGTGTCTTCAACACCAAATGGTCCACCTGATACTTCATAGAAAATGAGAAACACTAAAGGCAACAGAGAAAGTTTCCCATCATTAGTTGCTCTTGAAGAAGAAACAACTTCATTAATCTCTATGTATTCTGCATTGTTACACTCTCCCATTGGAATTGTAGCTTCTCTTTGAGTTAAGTCCCTTACTTTCTGCATTTAAAATCAAATCTTTAACATTACCATCTCATTGAAATTAAGAAAACAACAACATATATACTCAGTGTAATTCCACAAGTGAGGTCTAGCATTTATGTTGATCTTGCCCCTACCTTAGAAGATACAGAGACTGTTTTTGATAGATCCTCGGACAATGAAAGAAGTCGTGGCAAAAAAAAAAAACTAAAGAAAGAAGGACAAAACATTCGCAAAAGGAACAGTAACTACAACAGAAGACGACAATAATCGGGGTACAAGAAACAATAAAAATCATCACAAATCGAATAATAATTAAAAGCTATAAGAGTAATACTACAATTACTGGTATGAAAAAAGAAGCGACATAACACTCAATGTACTTACTAACTTTCTATCCCTAATCCGTGTTCTCCATAAACTCTTATCTAAGGTCATATCCTTGATAAGCTATAGTTGTGTCATGTCACGTTGATTATCGTGCTAAAGCAAATAAAGGTTGCTACCCTAATTTGTAACCTCCTAACTAAGGTTATGTACTCGCTAAGCTATAGTTATGTCATGTTGATTATCATGCTAAAGCAAATAGAGGTTGTTACTCCTATCTAAGGTCATGTCCTCAGTGAGCTACAGTTGTGTCAGATTCATCTAATCACCTCTTCCCAAGAATCATCTTAGCTAAAGCAAATAAAGGAGCAAACTTTACCAACTTATGACATAGTTCTTCACTAAAAATCAAATCTTTATACAGAAACAAAAGCAAAACAAACAAAAAATACAAAATTGCTTAGTGGGTCATCAGATTCTTGAACAAGAAGTAAGAAAAAACAATTAGAAACGAAAAAAACATGAATCCACTCAAACTATGTTATACATATGGAAGTTTTTTTTTTTTTTTAAAAAAAGGTTTAATAATTTACCTAAACTGAACTCATCAAAGTTAGTTCTTGAATCTGTTCTTTGCTGAGATTAAAAAAAATAAAAAAATTGCAGAAAGTTGAGAGAAAACATAGATTCTATTTTGATAAATTCTATGAGTAGTGAATATTTTCATGTTATTTTGTTCTGCAGCACTCTGTTGGTTCTGCTAAGTACACTCACAAGTCACAGTCCCCCCACTACAATATTTTTTTGTTTTTTTTTCCACTTTTTTTGTCTTTTTAAGAAAATGTATTTATTAGGCTTTTATATTATTATTTTTATTATCAAATTTGTGTAAAGTTACAGACTTTAAGTTAATTAATTATTTTTAAAAAATGATAAAGTAGAGATGAAAGGAAAGATTATTGGAGATTTTGAAATTAAGAGAAAAAGTAGAGGTAAAATGGAATTATTAAAAATATTTTATGTGTCCGCTTTGAGCTTAGGCCGTCATTAATTTGACTTAATACATAAACAAATATTTATACTTGACTTTAGGCTAGTAAGCATTTCAACTTTTAGAGTGCATGTGAGCATACTAGACGTTTCAATTCATTTTCACTCTGTTAGATAAACATTTTAACTAACAAAATAATTATTTAACACCTTCAAAATTTATGTATTATGGGTGTCTACAAGATACAACAGAGATGAGTTAGAATGTTTAGTTCACCATCAAGATCAAGTTGAGGTGATTAGAAGTATGTACACTCTCAAAGTTAAAGTATTTATTTGTCAGAGGCTAAATTTAATGTTTGTTTATATAGGATGTCAATATATTTTATACCACAATTTAGACACTAAAATTTTGGCACTCCAACTTATTTTTTTTAAAAAAAAGACATTAGAGGCCCCTATTGTTCTCAACACCATGAAACTTCATCATTATCTCCTTAAAGCTATCTATGTTTTTACATTGTAACTAAGAAAAGAAACATGTGTAATAATTATTCTCAAGTGTTTTTGTAGCTTAATTTAGTAAAACAATTTTAATAATCTTTTTCAAAAGCAATTTGTAAAAAACAACAATAAACAAAGAACTTATTGAACTAATTAAAACTCTCTCCTCTAGTTTATGAGAATTATAAATATCTTCCCTCTTTTCTTGATAAAAAGCACTACACTATTTATATACTCTCGTCATCACAAAATAAGTATTGTTTTACTTCATATAACGTTCATTAAGAAAAATGTTCAACACAAGGTATAATTTATTAAAATTATCTCTATTTATTAGATGTTATTTTAATTAATGATCATATATTTAAGAAGAACTAGTTAATTATTTAATATAAGAGTGTAGTTTAAAACAAGAATTATTTAAAGCGGTATTTATTTTAGGACAAATTTTCTTTTTATTAAAATACGGAGAGTAGTTATATTTGTTGTCATGATTATTATATAAAGTAAACTAAGTTAAGCATGCGTCAATTATTTGTTATAATAATATATGTCTTTGCATGTGTGTTTTCTTTTCTTTTTTCCCCATCAAAATTCAAAGATAATTATTATTTAAAATTAGTGCACTCATTGTGGCGTGCAGAAAATACTCTTTTTTATTTTCCAACCAACATGTAAACCCCACCAAATCTCATCACATTCAACAAAAACGCATAACACAAAGTAACATATATAATAAGGTTAAGTTAAATTAGAAATTAAAACTCTATATGAATAAATAAATATTTAATAAGTGTCTAAACAAGGTGTAATTTGTGTATACATCTTGATTATTCACATATTATACCGTGATTATATATTAATTCAGGGTGAAGTCAGGTAGGGATAAATAGATTCATTCGAACACTAAACATGTATATATATAGATGTTGAGTTTTATTGATTATTTATATATTTATATTTTTATATTTTTGAACTCCGTTAATAATAATTCTGTTTTTTGTTACTGCATTAATTATATGTTACATATTGGTTAAATTTTGTAAAATTTATATTCCCTCCGTCTCATTTTAGCTATTACTATAGCTTTAAAAACTTTGTTCCAAATTGATAATCATCTTTGGAATTCATGACTAAAATAAAATGAACAATTATTTTCAAGTATATCCTTACATTAAAGTACAGAGCATAAACTTTAAGATAAAACAATCAATTTAATTTTATTATGTGTTGTGTTTCTTATTTTTTAATGGAGATAAAAATAGGTAAAGTGACAGTTAAATGTGCTTAAATGAATAACTCTTATCTTTATGATATCAACACGTTTTCATTTAGCCCCAAAAATTAAAATTAAATAAAACACATATAAAGTATAACAAACACATACGAAGCATACCCTTTAGTTAGTAGACATATCAACATGAATTTAAATTAATCAACATTTTAATGTGAGTATCGAATACTGAATAAAAAAAAGATACAAAGCATTTATAGAAATATATAAAAATAAAAGAGGAATGCAACTTATCTCACCTAAGTTTATAGGAATACAAAGTCTTAATTTTAAGTTAGAACAAGTACAAATAAATATTTATCTTTTATATAGTAAACACATAAAAGTAAACGAAAGAAGAAATTTAGTTTTATATATATATAAGGATTAAGATAATATTTTGACGAAAAAAGATCGAATTCTAAACCCCTTATGATATCCTGACTCCACCTCACTCATCACATGAAAAAAATGAACAAAGAAAAGTAGGAATTTAGCCAATTTTTAGGGTAACGATTCGTAACTGTCAGTAAGATTAGTAACTTGAAAAATAAGACAAAGTTATTTATTGGAACATGTTGAATAATATGGATAGTGAAAAGTGAAAAATATTTTTTACGCTATCAGTATATATAAATTCATTAATTAATTAATTACCTGATCATCACCATTCTGCACAAATTTAACATTTTGTGTTGTTGTAGGGGAAGAAAGAGCAGATGTTTTTTTTTCAGCTACTGCTACTTGTTGTTGAGCATTGGGAACTTCAATGGAGGATTTCGTTTCTGATTTTGTTGTCATTATTTTTTTTTTAAAACACAAAATAGGAGAAGAAGAAAAAAAAATTTAATTTCTTAGTTAAGAAGTGAAAGAAATTAAAATTAAAATTAAAATAGAGAGAAAGGTGAGGAATTTTGAGATATTTTCATGTTTTGATGGAATAATAATAATAATAATAAGACTTAAAAGAAGAAAATTGGAGAGGGTTGTGGGTGATGATAAGAAGGTGAGACTTATATAGAGGGAGTGATTAGGAAGAAAGTGAGTGTTGTTTAAAGAGTTTACTTGATGGGGTTTGTCCACTTTTAACTATATTATAAAAGGAAAAAAAAATTTGGCCAGAATTATATTTTATCTATTTTATTTTACCTTTTAAAATATTTTTACCCTTTTAACTTTAATACATTTTAACTAAAAAATGAAAAAAAAATTTAAAATAAAAAAATATTATAATTTTTTTAATTTTCTAGCCAAATTCTTGCCAAAGTTTTTGGCCATTTAGCACTTCCCATTATAAAATTAATGTGGCTAAATAGACATGCTTATTAAAGATAGCAGTGAAATTAAGATTTGAAGTTTATGAATTCAATATTTTAGTCTTTTGAGTTATTAATTAAAGACATGTCATTAAAAATAGAGATAAAACAAGATTTAAGGCGTATGAATTCAAGATTTCAAGTCTTTTAATTAAAAGGCTTGTCATTTTTTTTAAAAATCAGCGATTTGAAGCTTATGAATTCAAAATTTTAGTTATTTTGAGTTATTGAAGACGTGTCATTAAAGACAAGGTGAAACAGTATTTAAAGCTTATTAATTCAGTTATTTAGTCTTTTTGAATTACTAAAAAGGTTTCATTAAAGGTAAATGCGGAATAGGATTTGAAGCTTTTCTTTTTGAATTACTAATTCTTATATTAATAATTTATGCATATTAAATTTCTCAAGACAATATAAGCTTTAACCTAAAATTATAGGCAACTTTAACAAATAGCCATTAAAATATTTTTAATTAGGCTTCATAGCTATAGTTTGTTAATTAAGATTCGTAGCTACATGTTAGATGGAGGAGAAAGGCGAGCGAGAGAGGGTAGAGAGGCGAGTTATATATGTATATCTGTCAGATAATTGTATATATGTAACTGATGTACATATGTATTTGTATATCTGGCAAGCGAGATTGAGACAGGGAGGAGAGAGACGAGTGAGAAAGTGCAGAGAGTGGAGATAGGCTATTGCATTTGTCTATATGAATATGAATAATTTGTATTTGTATATGTATAAGCGAGAAGAGAGGCACACCTAATTACAACTAAAATTAAGGTGCGGACTGTAATTAATTTAAATTATAGTTATATTAGCTAATTAACTAATATATATTTACTTATCCGCGTAATTTTCCCTTTGTCGAATTCACTTTCTACGCTTCAGTTATAC
This sequence comes from Solanum tacnaense, assembly GCA_029582525.1. Classification (NCBI taxonomy): domain Eukaryota; kingdom Viridiplantae; phylum Streptophyta; class Magnoliopsida; order Solanales; family Solanaceae; genus Solanum; species Solanum tacnaense. The sequence goes on along the minus strand of JAJOOD010016332.1, from coordinate 7,170 downwards.
CACTAATTGAAGAATTGTTTGATTCGTGAGTTAAGCTACCTAGGATAAAAGATTAATTCTAGAATAAAAAATGACTGTTTTATCCACATTTAGTTGAGCTTTTAGTTTTGAAGTTAGCAATCTCGTAATTATTTATACCACAATTATGATATTATTATTTTTATATCATATTAACAAAACAATTAAAAAGGTGTGTCATTCTTTCTTTCTTGTGTTCCAAATAAAGGCAAGAAGTCAAAGGCACAGTAGTCATTATCAGATCTATTCATGTATTTGGGAATTCCAAATCCAATAATAATTTATTTATTTGATGTTTCTCTTTTTATTTGTATAATAATTTAAATAATATTTGTTACTCCCTCCATTCTATAATAATTGAATTTTTGAGGCATTTTCTATTTTTCAAATTAACTTAATTGTTCAGTTTTCAAGACTACTTTTAAAGTGTTCTTCCAATTTTACCCTTCATTTTGATTTTCAATGTGATGACTTCAATAGATTTAACAATAATTAATAAGGGTAAAAATGGAAAATTATGTTTAATTTATGTCTTAATCTACTTTTCTTAAAGGGTGTGAAACACCTCAAAAATTCAATTAATATGGAACGAGGGAGTATATGTGAACTGAAATTTGAACCAATCCCATCATGATCAAGCTATATGGTTATCTATTTTATTCTCTGATTGTGGGGGTGGTGGGTACTAGGTGGGGTGTTTTTGGAAATTAATTTAATTTAATAATTAATTAATTAATAAGTGGGAATGATGCTTTATTTTGAAGTTATCTGGAAATCATAAAGGAATTTATTAATTTATTCACATATTAAATCTACAACTCAATTATTTTTATTTCAAATTGTGATTTAAAAATTCAGAATTCATACAATTATTTCACCTATGATTAGAGGTATGTTTGGTTTAATTTAAAATAATATTTATGTTTTATATCTTATAATATAATCTCCCCCGTGATCTTAAATAAATTTCTCACATCGTGAACTCAAATATATATATATATATATATAGTTTTGTGAACTCTCAAAGTATTAGTTTTTGTTAGGATTATCAAACTTAGCAAATTTGTGTGCTTTTTACCTCTCCACTTTTCCCCCCTTTTGAGGATTTTGTGCAAATGCCCTCTACCTACTCTTACCAACCAAATATCATACTATTAGATTTAAGTAATGAAATTCGACGTTTATTATATGTTCACAAATAAAAAGATTTTGATGGAGTGGATTTCGATAAATTTTGAGCCAATCCAAATATTGCCTTCTCGAAAAGTAAGAAAAGGGTCCATTGTGATGCCTGTCTTTTTATAAATTTATTTATTCTTATATATCAAATATATGATCAAAATATTTTTTATTTATACATAAGAGATTTGACGATAAAATATATATTTAAAATATTGGAGGATTATTTTCTTTCAAATTATAAATGATTATGTTTGAACAATTTCTTCCTTAGGGAGAACATGTCTTTCTTTTTGTAGACGTTTTCTATAATACGAGCATACGATATTTTCATTTTATTGATCAATATGAACCTCTCTTAATAATACAAGCCTCTTGATATTCATGATTAATATATAAAGCGTGAATAATATAATATAAGCTTAATATTGAGTAGATCAAGAATAAAAATGAATATCATGATAAAATAAATAAAAGATATAATGCTCAATCCAACTCGAAAAATTAGTTTATATGATGTGAATTGTCCAAAGTCATTTTAAAAAATAATACCTCTACATTTGTAAACATGTGTTAAAAGAATGGCTACTACTTTCTTCCTTTAATTATTAATTAAATCTGTTAAATATTCAAAACCCACCACAAAAAGTCTAGACATACCTATATTACATGTTTTTTTTCTTGTAAAATAAGAAATATTAAGTATTATAAGTGATTAAATATTTGTGCACATGTTGAAGAACACAAATAATATGACCCATATGAATTATGAAATGCAAGCACATAGAGTACTTTGTTCTATATTTTTGTGATTAGTCAAACCAAATTGCATAATATTGACCAACTTTTGCTTTTGCATATGCACTAAAAATGGCATGCTATTCAACACATTTTTTCCAAGATATATATATATATATATATATATATATTATCTATAGTTGTTATTGTTCTTTTCAATATTAGTTACTTTTATACTTTTATATTTTCTTTTCTAACCTGCTTCGATGCGACATGCTTTAAAGAAATTTTTATTTTACAAAAATAGTTTTGAAGGGTGATAACTGGTGAGTTAAACATCTTTTGTTCGAAAATTACGTGGATAAGAAAAATATTGTTTATATAAATCAAAATTACTTCTGATAGATATATTTTATAAATCAGAAACACCATTAAGGATATTTCTGTGTTTGATATTAAGTACTATCAATTTATATATGTTTAGTGCACCCTAACATATACTAATTAATACTTCATAAACATTTCTTAAAAAATTACACAAACTTAATTACATTTAAATGTATATCCACCAAGCGGATTTACAATGTAATCTATGTGTTCACATGAATTCAAAAACATTTTCGCCCAAACTATATATATATAATTAAGAAATTTACTGTATATCTATTTAACTGTCAATCCAACTATTATTATTATTATATGTCAACTTAAAATTGCTAGCTATAGAGTTCATAAATTTTAAATCATGAATCGACCTATGAACCATACCTAAATACTGTATTTTATTTCAAGATACCTAGTATTAATTTATAAATATTATATATTTTAGAGAAATGTCGCTCATCATAACATTAATGAACAAAAAAGGAGGTTAACATGATTGACATTTTTTCAAATTTCCATAATTTTTTTTCCTTTTTGGGGGTGGGGGTGGGGTGGGTGAGGGGTGGTGGTGGTAGGGCAATAACTTTTATTTTAGTGTTAATTCATTCATCCCACGCGTGACTTTATTTAAAGCTTTTTGAAGATTCTTAGCACTTCATATATCCATAAAGCCAAAACACAATTAGAAAAAGCTTTCATAATTTTGTCAAAAAGTTAGAGGACAACGTAAGAAGAATAAGAAAAATTAAAGAAGATTTAATTGATGTAAAAAAGGAATTCAATTGTTGAGTACTAAGAGTCTTCATCACGGTGGGGTGGTAAGTACTCATTCATCCTTAATTAGAGGTCTTCGATATGAGTCCCCTGGGTACGGAGGTCGTCTTTGTTAGGGAGCACTTTACCCTCTAATGTGGGACTTTCAGCATGAATTTGGATTTAATCGTACTACCGGACACCGGACGGAAAAAAAGAGAAGAAAAAGAGCCTCCATTATTATTATTATTATTATTATTATTATTATTACTTCTTCTAGGTTTTAGCACTTATTTTTTCCTCCTTTTGTTGTTATTAGGTGAAAGCTACAACTTCAATGGATAAATACTCCGATATTTTGAATAATTAATTTTATCGTCATTATGTAATTTAATAAAATGAAACATGCATTAGTTAACCATGACTAAGTGATAAAGTGTATGCGCAAATTCAAATCTACATGCTTAAATATTTTAATTTGATTATCATATGATTTTTGTGCTTAAACTACTAAACTTACATTTGATGACTAAATTGCATGAAGAACAAATTAAAGCTCAACCAATTAGCTAAGTCAAAAGTAATTAAATTTTATGATTAGATTTAATTTTTATTGTAAATAAATATACATTGAATGTATATTTTTTATATACTTGACTAGCGATTGTAACTATAATGCCGTAATTGAAAGGCTTGTACAAAACTCTTAATCTAGTGCAAGTTATTGTGTATGGTCGCACATCAAAATAATATCTAAAATATATATTATATACATATAATTAATTTATAATATAAACATAGTACATACTTAATGTATGATTTTTATATATTTCAACTCGTAATTATACTTATTTTGGCCGATCGACCAATATGTTAAGTTTATCATGTGTGGCTAGCCTACTAATCAATAGTGAAGCCCAACTATATAATTTAAGGGAAAATTGTATGAAATAACAAACTATTAATTCAAATTAAATGCTATAGGCATAGTTTGTTTTATTTGTAATTCGCAGCAAACATCCCCTTTTTTGCCATCTGATTCGGTATACAATTAGTCATTTTCGGTATACAATTAGTCATTTTATACATTTCGATATAAAATGTATAAAATGCGTTTGTGTTTGTATAAATCGAGAGAAAAATGTATATACAAATACAAATACATATATTTTCGTCCTATACACTTATTGTCACGCCCCGAGCCTACACCCCGGGACGTGGCCGACACTCGAAGACCATTGCTGGCCCCAAAGCGAACCTTTGGCCTGGCTTCTTAACTCAGCGGAAACCTAACTCAACAAAATAACTCCATGCCATGCAAAGACATAAAACAACTTAACTGATAAAATCTGGCCCAAAAGGGCAACTCGAGTCTCAAAATAGAATATTTACATATATACATAGAAGAGAGACTCAATACTAACTGACTGACTGTCTGTCTGACTGACTGACTTGTCTATGAAGCCTCTAAAATACTGAGATGGACGTTGGGACAGACCTTGCAACATCCTAATAAAACAAAACTAAGAGAACAAAATAACCGAGTCCTCCGGAATGCAAAGAGGCTCACCACTGACTCTGGAGTACTCAGCTGGATCAACGGCGTGCTGGATGCTGATCCTGGGTACCTGTGTCTGCATCATAATAAGATGCAGGCCAACTGGCATCAGTACATTGAATGTACGAGTATGCGAGCTGGAAAACTAAGCAACATAGGCTAGAAGGAAATCTGGAAGAAACTGAAAAGCTTACCTGGCTCAACTCAACTCAACCTGACTGACTTCTTTCAATATAAGGCAATTTAAAACAAGTGCGATATAAAGAAAGACTGTTTAAAACCTGTTATAAACTCTCTGTGTATACAAAGATACAATAAGCCTGAGATGTATATAGAAATACAAATGAACTGATGTATATAGAAATACAATAATTTATATGCATGAAAAATACAATAACTGTTGTGGGAGTTTCTCTAACCGACAACTATCACATAGAGCTATAGTGATGATACAGCGATCGACCTCACGCTGCCAGAGCATCCTATACCCCGCCAAAGGTATAAAACCTGAACTGCCTAATGGATCCACTAGTCTATCTGAAAGAGGATTCATCTAAAAAGTATGATCATTTTCTACCCATGGTGGCTAACATGGTTCTATGGGGGCTGTGGGTTCCTTGACCGCTCCCCCAACTCGGTGCTCGATACTACTCCCAAAAATATACCGGCTCTTATGTTTTTAAAACATATATCTTTCTGCTGATTTGAGATAATTACTCAAAAACTTGGCTCAAAAGCTATCTTGGAAATCTCACTTTCCTCTCTTGCTTCATTTAGAAAGCGATAACTCTTTTTCTGGAAAACTAGCCCGAAGGCCCTTTGGAAATCTCAGTTTCCAATCTTGTTTAAATGTGAAAACATTTCTTTAAAAACCTCTTTGGGAATACATAGTTCCCTACTAACTTTTGAGAAATGAACTCAACTTTATACTCTTGACTTAACTTGAAACTTGAGACTCTTTACTTGACTTGAAACTTGAGTCTTAAAATGAAGTTAAAACATTCAATAAAGACTCTTGAACAACTTTGAAGACTTGCTTGGACTTACCTCTTAACTTCTAAGCTTGACTCTTAACCTCACTTGACTTGGAAACTAACTCTCCTTGAATTGGATTTATGGATTCAAGGTGTTTGATCACATGCTTATGGATAAGTTCTTGACTTTTAGAAGTACCTTGAAGTGTTGGAAACCACTAGGAAACATAGGTACAATGCCAAGGAATATGCATAAGAAGGTGTGAAAAGAAAGGGGAAACTTGGCGTCCTTGGCGCTCTGCAAGGCGCGGAGCGCCAGCCCTAAAACTTCAGAGGGCCAGCTGAGGCGCTCTGCAAGGCGCGACTCCCCAAGGGAGAAAGTTTAGAGCCCCTTTTGGGGGGCGCTGGCAGGCGCGACGCGCCAGCCCCTTTCCCAGAAAAATCCAACTTTTTCTCCCTCTTTTTCCAACTCTAAACCACCCTAACTTCAAAGGCTTCAACCCCAACCACTAAGGATCATAAAATCCCTCAACATACAAGAGATTCAACTAAAAAACACAACCAAATCATGTCCCAAATCAACAAGAACTTCAACAACACAATCAACAACATCAACAACACTACCAATCTTTTCTTGAAAATAAAAAGAGTTTGGCATGTGGGGGAAAGAATCAACCCAACACTATGAGCTCACATATCTAGTAGGGATCACCCCTGACGATATCCACGATGATCTCCTTGCTTGCTCTTCTCTTTCTCCTCTTCTTTCTCTCTTCTCTCCCAAGCCCTAACTCTCACTCTTTAAAATGGGACAAACAGATTTAAAAATCAGTCTAACACAACAATATAACCAAAAAAATTGATTTTAGAAAAGACCAAAATGCCCTTAAAATTTCCGGATGGATTTCCTTGCCACTACCCAACTTCCAAAGGGAATACCTCACTCATACAAACTCGGAATCGAGTAAAATCAGTGGCGTTGGAAATATCGTTCCACGAGCTTCGCAAACATAACTGGAACTACACCCAACTCATCCTGAGTTAGGAGTTATGACTGCTCAAAGTTGGCCAAAAACTCAAATTCTTTTTTTTCCCCATACTTAACCAAATTTTCCAGATTTTCAAATTCTTTCCAAAAATGAAAAATTTCAATTCTAAGCCTCTTCTTAGTTATTTCAAATCGTCGGATGTTACACTTATAATTGCACAAATACAGATCTTATTATACAAATTACAATGTATAAATGAATTTATACAAAATTGAATAATTTGTATAAAATTGGATGTATCTAGCGACTTATACGAATCAAAAGCTCCATAGCAAACATAAAATTTGCATGAAACGCAATTATGCAAACTATAGCTATAACATACAAATATGATTTTTATGTTTGCTATATGTGAAAGTTGCTCATAATATAACTGATATACCGTGAGTTTACGGTATTTCTAATACATTTCACTTACCAGTTGTGTGTGTCTAGGGCCTTTTTATATTGGTTTTTATGTGTTTTTATCATGTTTTGCAGGAAAGATGTTCAGGCGCGGAAGTATAGAGACAACTGA
>JAJOOD010016331.1:0-32564 GCA_029582525.1 Solanum tacnaense | reverse complement strand
CTCATGTTTAGAGGTGGTGTTGGACAAGTTGTGTATTATGCTTGAGCTTGACTCATCTATGGTATTTTTGTATCATTCTTATTTTTGTTTCTCTTGTTCCCTTAGTCCCGATTTCCCCCTTGATTATGCTTATCGCTTATGGTCTTCTTTTTTTTGCTTCCGCGACCAAGGATGTGTAATGATACGCTATGAGGCTTGTTTGGTGTTCCTTCGGGTTCCCCATTCGCCGGTCACGTCTAGGCCCTAGGCTTGGGTCGTGACAAAGAGGGAGTACATGGGACTCATCATGCACATACTTCCAAAGCATGAAGACAAGAAACACAGGATGTATAGCTGACAAAATAGGTGGAAAGGACAACTTATAGGCCACCTTTCCCACACGACCCACAATCTTGAAAGGTCTAATGAATCTAGGGTAAATATTACCCTTCTTTCTGAACCTCATAACACCCTTCATGGGCGATAGTCAAAGTCAAACATGATCATCCTCCATGAACACTAGATATTGGACTCTCTGATCCGTATAAATCCTCTATCGACTTTGGGTTGTCAATAGTCTACCCTGGATCATATGAACTTGCTGCATAAAATCTCTAAAAAAGTATGTATCCAATGAGTCTATCTCAGCTGAATCAAACCATTTTATCAGAGATCTACTTAGTCTTCTATACAATGCCTCAAAATGAGCCTTCTAATTACTTGAATGATAAATGTTGTTGTAGGCAAACTCTGCTAAGGGCAAATGTCGATCCTATCTAGCACCAATATCAATCACATAAGCTCATAACAGGTCCTCTAATAACTGAATAATCAACTAAGATAGAGCATATATCTAAGGAAGAAAGGTTGTACTCATATCTAACAGATTACCCAAACCATATTGCAATGCCTTTCAGAAATTGAAAGTGAACAAGGAACCTCAATAAAAAATAGTAGATATCAGGACCGCATGTAGTCGCACAATCTAACTAATATAAATCTCAGCTAACTTCCCTCTTGTGTACTTCACCTAAACTCGAGGTTAAATGGGCGGACTTGGTCAACCTAATTCCAACCACCCAATGGAGTCATAACCACCCACGGGGGTAGGTAGTCCCACAACAAAGTCCATAGTTATCTATTTTCACTTCAAAGTAGGAATAAGCATCCTCTGAGATATACCCCCAAGTTGTTGGTGCTCAAATTTGACATGTTGGCAAGTCAAACATCTCAAAAAAATCTGCAATATCTCTTTACATACCACAACACCAATAGTGCTGGCTTAGGTCATGATACATCTTTGTGCACCCACATCGAGGTAATATCAAGAATAATGGGCCTCCTCAATAATTAGTCTAATCAACTATCCCACCTTGGGCACATAAATCCTAATTTCAATCCTCAAGACACCATTAGAATCAAAGACAACCTCATTTCCTTCCCCTCCCATCACCTTATCTTGAAAGAGACATAGCTTCTAGTCATCAAACTATTGCTCACAAATCTTCTCAACTAAGGAAGAATGAGCATCAATAAAAGTAGTCAAACCACCTGTCTCCTTAAATTTTTGTAATCGGAAAAGACTGTTAGATAACATTTATCCAATGGTCTCTCCTCTACTCCAATAGAGAAAAGACTTCCCATGTTAGAAGTCCTCCTACTCAAAGAATCGGCCACCAAATTGATTTTCTTGGTTGAAACAAGATAGTGATATCATACTCCTTTAGTAGCTTAATCCATCTGCACTATCATAAGTTAAGTCTGTATGACTGAAGATATACTGAAAACTCTGATGATCAGTTAAGACCTTACAATGAACTCCATAAATATAATGTAACCATAACTTAAGTACAAACACTAAGGTTTCCAACTTGAAGTCATGGGTATGGTAACTCCTCTCATGGGTTTTCAACTGCCTAGAGAAATAGGCAATCACTTGACCATTCTAAATCACAACACCACCTAACCTAAATCCACAAGCATCGCAAAAAATAGTGAAGTCCATACCCTCTTCAGGTAAGGTAAGAACATGAGCAAATGTCAACAAAGTCTTGAGCTTTTGAAAGAACTCCTCACACTCATTACACCACTGGAAACACACACTTTGCCTAGTCAATATAGTCAAAAGAGATGATATAGTGGAGAAGCTCTGAACGAATCACTAGTAGTAGCCCTCAAGTCCCGAAAAACTCTGGATCTCAATAATTAATGTAGGTCTGGTCCAACCACTCACTGCACCAAAATTGGTTGAATCTACCCTAATACTCTCCAAGGACACGACGTGTCCAAACAATTCAACAGAAAAATTGAGCCACAACTCATACTTTGAGAACATGGAATAAAGCTTCTCTTCTCTAAATCTTTGGTGTACAATTCTCAAAGCCCGATCGTGATTTGTCTCGGTCTTTGAGCACACCAAGATGTCGTCAATGAATAGTATCTCAAAGAAATATAGATATGGTCAGAAAAACTATTAATGAACTCCGTGAACGCTATAGGGGCATTAGTAAAACCAAAAGATATTACAAGAAACCTATACTGCCCATAACGAGTCCTTAAAGTTGTTTTAGGGATATCTCATGCCCTAATCTTCCACTACTTATAATTAAACCTTAAATCGATCTTTGAGAAGAGAGATGCACCTTGAATCTCATCAAACAAATCGTTAATATGAGGAAGAGGATACTTGTACTTCATTGTCACTTTGTTAAGCTTTCGATAATCCATACACATCCTCATGGATCTATACTTCTTCCTCACAAACAACATAGGAGCACCCCAGGGAGAAATACTTGGGCGAATAAACACCTTACTCAGCAAATCATGAAACTGGTCATTCAATTCAGCTGGAGCCATATGATACAGAGGAATAGAGATGAGTTTGGTGCCCAGCTCCAAGTCAATGGCAAAATAAGTATCCCTATACAGAGAAACACCTGGAAAATCAATAAGAAACACATCTGAAAAACCTCAAACTACGGGCATAAAATCCATGGGAGATGCATCAACACTAGAAACCCGAATAAAAGATAAATAGGACCAACACCATCTATCAACAAATATTAGAGCTCTAATGAAGTAGATAACCTTTCTAGGGTAAAAACAACTATCACCAATCCATTCGACTCTTAGAACACATGTCATTGCTAAGGTAACAGTCCTAGCATAACAATCAAGAAAACAATTATGCGGAGAGAGCAAATCCATACCCAAGATAATATCAAAGTCTACCATTCCCAAAATGATCAAATCTACCCATGTATCATACCCGGCCAAAGAAACAATATAGGATCAATACAATAGATACATTACTAACGATTCAACCACATATGTAGAAACACAAAAAGGCACAGGCATCTAATCAAACATTATATCAAACCCAGCAGCAAAAATAGGTAGACACATATAAAAAATTAGATCCCGGATCAAACAATATAGATGCAGGTCAATGGAAAACTAGGACGATACCTGTGATTATTGCATCATAAGTCTCGCCATGAGAAATCTTTTGAAAAGCATAGAACTTTCCCTCACAACCACCTACAATTTGAGAAGAACCTCAACTACCACCATGCAAAGTTAGAGCACCCCTACCATAAGTCATACTACCTTTACCAAACTGAACTATGCCTCGATCACTGGCCAGAGATGTTGATTACCTAGCTGGAGCAGTTGAATAAGAATGTGGAGGTCCTAAATGAGTCATTAGAGGTCACTATTGAATTAAATGACCTAGATCTTCACAAGTATAACAAAACCTTGATACAGATAGCTACTATTGTGAATAAGACGAACTAACATGGCCACCTTAGCTAGAACCATAAGATCCTTTGGCTGACTGCCCACTCTCAGTTGCTGAAAAAGAAGCATTAACCTCCACGATGCAATATGGAACTGCTACCTCTATACAAACCTCTGCCTCCTAATGAGGCAGAAGAAAATTTCCAAACAATCGGCCCCTCTTGAGCTGCCCAAATTCCTCAGAGACCATAAAATCAGCCTCATATAAACTAGAAGGAAACCCCCTCCATGGCTTCCTTGAACACATACGACCTAATAAATAAAGTCACTCATCTCATAAACCAGTGAATTCTCTCTGCCTCATCCTGTACAATAGTTATAACATGCCTAGAAAGCTCAATGAAATGGGCCTTATACTCGCTCATAGACAAACTGCCATGAGTCAAGTTCTTATATCTCAGTCGACTCACTTCCCTCACGCTCCAAGGAATGAAGGAATCTTGGAAGGCACTAGAGAATGCATCCTATTCAATCGGGGAAGATACAACTGGTCTAGACCTTACAAAAGTGCTCCACCACTTTTTGGCGTTTCCACGAAGCTAGAGTGCAAGAAACGAAACACCATGGACATCCATCATAACCACTTTCTCAGGCATCTCATCGAAAAAAATCAAGAACTCATGAGCATCCTCTCTCTTATCACCCTGAATCTTGGGTGGTTTCATTTTTTGAAACCTCTCATAACACTATTGCTCAGGTGTCGTTAGAATAATCTCAGGAGCAATCTGAAAACCCACAACTGGTGCCAGAACATCTGGTGGCTGACCCACACAATCATGAGTACCTTGAACCCACTATTGATCTTAGATCTATGCCTCTACCCTCGTCTGAGAACCCTGTGGCATAAGAAACCTCAACATATGGCTTAGGAGCTCCTCAACAAAGTCTCCTTAAACAAAGGAGCTCCAATCTTTGGAGGAACCTGATCCTAAGAAACCTCAACATATGGCTTAGGAGAAGCCTCTTTACCTCACCTCTAGCTGGTGCTGCTCCACAGGAACGGACTTTAATCAATGCTACTCCACAAGCACGACCTCTAGCTCGAGCCCTACCTCTAACCCTAGCTGGGGTCTCAATAAATTCCTTGGGGACTACCTCTCCTCTACCAATGGAAAAAGAAGCTCTAGTCCTCAACTTCTTCCAACAAAAACACCTGACTACTAAGCACTAGAGAAGGTAACCACGCACAATAAGAAGGGATAAATAAAAGGATATTTCCTAACAATCATTGTATCCTCTTGAAGATAAGTAGAGATGTCTTAATACCGATCGGCTTGTACACATGTGAGATCTATGAACTTCAGGATCTCATACCATTTGTCATGACCCAAAAATGGATGTTATGCCAGTTGTCTAATTCCACCAAGACAATTTAGCCTCAACCCAACGAAATTAAAGCAAAGTGGAAATATAAAGAAAGAACAAGAAGAAGTTGGAACTATCAGCGGGATTGTCTATATGACAAATCAGGGAACAAAGACCAAGCATATTGGCAAAGCAAAGATGGGTTCAAGAATGATCGAAGTGGTGTGTATGTGCCTTCCTAGAAAAGAGATAGAACAGGAGGTGGGTCTATTCGGTCCAGAATGGAAGAAATGATGGCAAAGGTGTTAAAAAGGGTTGAATCTGCAAATGTGGGAGTAAAAAAGTTGAAGAACAATTTCTCCAACATGAGTCAGCTTGCAGACTCACACACAACCTCTATCAAGTAGTTAGAACAACAATTGGGGAAATTTTTGCCTCATTTAACTAAAGAAAAAATTTGACATTTCCTTGTAACACAATTTAGAATCCAAAGAATGATGGAACGGCATAGCTATCAAACTGGGAGTGGTAAATTACTGTCGGAACCTGCACCTACAAATATTGGGCAGAAAGAGATGGAGAACATAGATACAAAAAAGTGGCAAATAGAGAAGGTTTAAAAGATTCAGAGGTAACTAGAGAAGTAGAGAGTTCACCAGGAGCAGGTGAAAGTTAAAGTGAATGGAAAAAGTCTACAGTAGAAGAACCACAACCTTTCTAGCAGATTCCTAGAGCTCATTCTCCTTTATCACAAAGGCTAAAGAAAAACTTTTAAGATGGAAAGTTCTTGAAGTTTATATTCATGCTTCGTCAGCTATCGGTTAACATCCCATTGGTAGAAGCTTTAGAAGAGATGTGAGGCTATGTTAAGCTCATGAAGGACTTAGTAACAAAGAAGAAGGTGACAAACTTTGAACTTGCAAATAATGTTCACCATTGTAGTGCTATTTATATAAGGTCCGTGGTACAAACGAAATAAGATGCATGTTCATTTACCATACCTTGCATAATTAGTGCATATGAGTTCACTGAAGCTTTATGTCACTTGGGAGCCAATATCAATATCATGTTGCCGGAAATATACTGTTACGACCCGAGCCTACACCCCGAACGTAACACGGCATACAAGCCTCATAGCATTCATAACATAAGACATAAGAGAAAAGGTACGAAATTTAAAATCTTTTTAGTCCATACAATCAAAAACTTCATTTAAAACTGACAGTGGAAGTCTACTTGTCTCACATGACCATCTAAAACAAATTGAATTAACAATAGGGTCACGACCCTTACAATAGAAAGTCTAAAATGTGTCTAATACAATGAAAGACATGAAACATCAATTAAGCACTTGTCCTAGGATCCATGAGGACATACCACAAGCTTTGGAAGAAATCAATCCAAGATTGAACGAGAAGGAATCAACTCACTTGTCGAAACCTACACTTTTGTAGAAAAATAAACGAAATATGGGTTAGCACAATTAATTTACTAAGTACTATAACCATGCAAAAACCATGCTTAAATAGGATATTATATTTGAAAATCATGCTTTATACCAATTTTGAGAAACATCATGAATATGAGTATAAGAGGCATAAGATACAAAAATAATCAACATATAAGACATTTCAACATCTTAGAACCCTCACCTAAAGTAACCCTAAGCTCTACTTGTGCAACGTAAGAATGGCATCCCATACTACCATTCCCACCAAGTACGACTTTGAGGCCACCATAGAGGGACTTACCATTCTTCATACTCATCTTTAAACAATACTCATGCATAAGGAACATAAATATTTCATAAGTCATGACAAGGAAAGTAACTCATAATACAATCCAAGTAAAGCATGCATCAATACATTAAACATTTAACTCAACATTCTTCATTAGCTTCGTCATGAGCACATTCATTCGTTAAACATTAGGACATTTAGATAAACACACCATGGCAACTCTCAAAACCTACCTGTGCAATGCATGGATGGCATCTCATACTATCACCCACACTAACTAGTGCATACTTGAGAAGTCGTAGTTCATTATCATTCATTGTGGGGGTAAGCATTAACCGACATAGACCATGTGAGCAATTCATGGAATCCCGATGTTACCCACACCGCATAAGGGATTCCTACTTGCCTAAGGTAGGACCATTAAAATTTAGCTTAGGTGGATACACAAGCTATAACCTATGAGGGCGTATGGTTATGGTATAGGGAGATTGTTACTAGATACCCCGCCTCAACTCACGGATGAGCATCCATCTCAAGAGATTGCTAATAGATACCCCGCCTCAACTCATGGATGAGCATCCATCACAATCCATATCCACTCGGGGCTTAACATTATTCCCCATGGAGTACTTAACATTCATTAATTTAGTTCATTACCATGGGATATGAGATTGTTACTAGATACCCCGCCTCAACTCATGGATGAATATCCATCTCAAACCCAGCATTCATTCATTATGATGGCTCATAGATTCAAAGGTGAGAATAGCCTTTCAACTAAGAATCCCCATATTGTGAAGAAAACCCTACACAACATGTCATTGTCATTCATTAGAGTACAATTGAAAATAGCCTTTCAATCAATACATCATCATTAACTTGATCATAGAAACTTCATTAATTCTGCATTTATGAGTGTGTGTGTATAGTGAAAATAACCTTTAAACAGCACCACCATTACATTATAGTCATAATCACATAACTTTTATTGAAATCACAAGGCATATACATAAACATCACAATTATACATCAATTCTTCGTACTTTTCCCCTTGAACGCATACATCACAATTGACCAACACACCAAGAATACTACAATTTAGGCATGAATAATGACATTAATCTATAAACTAAATCAATATAGACTTAATCTCTTCACATGCTTCCATAATCAATCAACCCAAATCATAAACACATAATTTAGTAGTTTGGGGGAATAATGGGTTCATGGGGGAAAATATTAATAATTTAACATTAGTTCATCAATTCAATCATAATTCAACATAAATCAATCATTGAAAATGTTTTGAATTGAACCCATGACTTAGATTGAAAACTTAACTTTTGGGGGAAATTGGAAGCTCATAATCATGTTTTGAAGGGACTCCTTCGATGGAACTTAACCAAGGATGATCATTACCATACCTTGATTGAAGAAACTCCACGAAATTAAAGAGAAAGGATGAAATCTTGAGCTCCAAACCTTGACTTCTTCTTCTCCAATGGAGGTTACTAGAGAGAGGATTATTTGGAGAGGAGGTGGTTTTTATTTTTAGGGATAATTAATTGAAAAATGTAGTTTAATTGATTAAAAATCCTTAAATAACTCTAAATAATCAAAGTAAAGCGACCCTAACTAATCTAACCACCCTATGAATTTACCAAGTTGCCCCTCATAAGACCGAACCTAGGCAGATTCCCAGGTTCCATCTACACCCCATGACCTACGAACCGTAGGTGGGCTCACTCCCCGTCCTGCAGGTGGGTTCAGAGACTAGTCATTTGGGGGCCTTGACCTACGGATCACCCCCACGAGGCGTGGAGGGACCTAAGCCCCATAGGTCCCATCTGTTGGTCATGCTAATTTGACAGTTTTTGGTTCTTTGGGGCAGCCTTGGGGTTAGGCTTTAGGGTCCTCCTCAAGGACTCTTGGTTGGTCCTTGGGGTGTCGTACCTTGACTTTTAACCTCTCAACCTAAGCTCAGGAACTCATTTTACCGCACAAAATCCCATATCAAACTTAACAACACACTCGTAAGGCTCTAGTTTCACCTACTAGTTTTACGAGTTGTACCAATATGTCCCCCTTGGGAACATTCATCCTCGAATGACACTTTAAATACTTTAGGGAAACAAAGACTCAAGACTAGAAGCCCATCATGCATGAAACATCATAAACAATGCACAAAACTAGGAGGAAACATCAGCTCCGTCTCAAACCTACTCAATGTAACACAGGAAAGTAGGAACTACATCTACAAACTCATTATGCATGAAAACTTCAACATTTCTCATTACATTGGAGGAATTAACATCTCCAACTCAAAGCATGCTCATCATAACATCATGAAGCTAATTATGCAATTACTCTCAAAAGCACATTTAAGCATGTTCAACAATTTACCTCATGAAGCATATTGGAAACTCACACTAAATGCACATCAACATGAGGAACTTAAATCATAAAAACTCATTTTCTCATTTAAACATGAATTCATCAGGAACATGCATAACATAAGGAGACTATGTAAACTTATAATGACACATGACTCCAAAACATGTAACAAGCCAAAAAGGAACTCTTTGTCTTAGGCTTGATTAAGAATAGTAAGAAAGAGATAAGGCTATTGAAACTCTCAACAACCTTACTTTCTAAAAAAACCATATTTCCCTTGGGGTTAAACCCATACTTAGGCTAACATGAACATAACATAGGGACCTTAACAACACATTCACAACCATAAGGAACTATCAACATACCGGTGCCTTCATTCGGAAGAGCTCATTTGTCTTTTCTAGACTAGAGTGCATAGAAATGACCATAATTTTGAGGAATAAGAACCGTACTATCATGAGAATCTTGTTTAACCTCTCTTCCTTTTGTCGAGAGTGTTGGGCAATCTCTCATCTTATGACCTTTATTTCCACACCCAAAACACCCATCCGTGTTGGCTAGGCATTTACCCAAAATGTGGCTACCCACACTTTGCACATGTAGATTTTTAAAAAGAACAACCGCCTCCATTTCCTCCTTGATAATTATGGTTAAACACCCTATCCTTGTTGACCATTGGGGAATCTTGGTTAGAGGACCTCTTTTTGGACCTTGGTTGTTCTTGTTCGTCATACCTAGCCCTTTTCATCTCCCTATTGTTGCATTGGAGTTTCTCACTCTCCATTTGTTGGGCATACACCATAATATGTGAGGGATCTATGTCATGAAGAAGCATTGTCGTAGAACATTCGTTCCTTACCTCCTTGGATATACCCGTCAAATACCTACTCATCTCATCCCTTGGATCCACCACCATAGATGGGGCATATTTGGACAATTTGGTAAATTTTAAAGAATATTCTTCAATACTCATACCTCCTTGATGAAGATTGATAAATTCTTCCACCTTGGCTTCCCACTTTTCTTGGGGAAAGAACCTATCAATAAATGTTTTCTTGAACACCTCCCAACCTATGGGACCCGTTTCTTCCGACCTATTCCTCTTCCATTGAGTATACCATACTTGGGCCACTCCCTTCAATTGGTAGGCGGCTAGCTCCGCTTTCTCTAGAGAAGTCACCCCCATAGCATCAATTATTTTGTAGACCTCCTCCAAAAACTCTTGAGGATCTTCACTCACTTTGGAACCAAAGACCATTGGAGGGTTCATTCTTACAAAATCTCTCAACCTTGAAGTCGTAGTGCTCACATTTGGGTTCACACGGGGCCCAACATCCCTATTGACTTGAGCCCTCATAACTTGGGCCTGAGTTGTAACGGCTTGAGCTTGAGCCGTCATGGCTTGAGTTATCATTGCCATAGTAGCTCTAAATTCTACTTGAGTCACTTTTATCCGATTAACCAGAGCTTGCTCATCTTGAGGAACTTGATTACCTTGTGGAGGAAATCCCTCATTCACAATCTCCTCTTCCATCCTTCTTGCGTTAGCCCGTCTTGTATTCATATCCTATAAACACAAGAGAAGGGTTAGGAAAAGGACATTTATAGAGCTAAACTCAATGGAACGACTCAAAGAGTAATGAAAGAAGTGTAGTTTCCTAACGTCTTATAGCCTCTAGTTTATAAATGTGGTGTGCTTCACACTATGAACAACACTCTACTAGACGTGGCTTGTGAAACATAAA
Source organism: Solanum tacnaense (assembly GCA_029582525.1). Taxonomy (NCBI): domain Eukaryota; kingdom Viridiplantae; phylum Streptophyta; class Magnoliopsida; order Solanales; family Solanaceae; genus Solanum; species Solanum tacnaense. The sequence continues at coordinate 21,601 of JAJOOD010016331.1, read as the reverse complement.
TCCTAAAAACCATTCCCAACATCTTGTGCTCTGATACCATGTTTGTTACGACCCGAGCCTACACCCCGAATGTAACACGGCGTACAAGACTTCGAAGAGCCTCATACAAGCCTCATATCATTCATAACATAAGACATAAGAGAAAAGGTACGAAATTTAAAATCTTTTTAGTCCATACAATCAAAAACTTCATTTAAAACTGACAGCGCAATTCTACTTTTCTCACATGACCATCTATACAACTTGAATTAAGAATAGGGTCACGGCCCTTAAAATAGAAAGTCTAAAAAGTGTATAATACAATGAAAGACATGAAACATGAATAAAGAACTTGTCCTCGGATCCATGAGGACATACCACAAGCTTTGAAGAGAATCAATCCAAGCTTGCACTAAAAGGAATCACCTCACTTGCCGGAACCTACAATTTTGTAGAAAAATAGAAGAAATATGGGTTAGCACAATTACTGTACTAAGTATGATAGCCATGCAAAAACCATGCTTAAAAGGGACATTTTATTTGAAAATCATGATTTATGTCGATTGAAACATCATGAATATGAGTATAAGAGGCATAAGATACAAATATAATCAACATATAAGTCATTTCAACACCTTAGAACCTTCACGTAAAGTAACCCTAAGATATACTTGTGCAATGTAAGAATGGCATCGTATACTATCATTTTGACCAAGCACCACTTTAAGGCCACCATTGATGGACTTACCATTCTTCATACTTATATTTAGACAATACTCATGCATAAGAAACATAAACATTTCATAAGTCATGACAAGGAAAGTAACTCATAATACAATCAATGTAAAGTATACATCATTACATTAAACATTTATGTCAACATTCCTCATTAGCTTCGTCATGAGCATATTCAATCATTAGACATTACGACATTTAGATAAACACACCAAAGCCATTCTCAAAGCCTACTTGTGCAATGCATGGATGGCATCCCATACTACAAGCCACACTAAGTAGTGCATTCTTGAGAACCATCGTTCATTATCATTCATTGTGAGGGTAAGCATTAACCGACATAGACCATGTGAGCAATTCATGGAACCCCGATGTTACCCAGATCGAATAAGGAATTCCTACTTGCCTAAGGTAGGACCATTAAGATTTAGCTTAAGTAGATCCACTAGCTATAACCTATGAGGGAACATAGTTATGAGATAGGGAGATTGTTACTAGATACCCCGCCTCAACTTACGGATGAGCATCCATCTCAAGAGATTGCTACTAGATACCTCGCCTCAACTCACGGATGGGCATCCATCCCAATCCATATGCACTCAGTGCTTAGCATTATTCCCCACGGAGTACTTAACATTCATTAATTTAGTTCATTACCATGGGATATGAGATTGTTACTAGATACTCCGCCTCAACTCATGGATGAGTATCCATCTGAAACCCAACATTCATTCATTAAGCTAGCTCATAGATTCAAAGGTGAGAATATCCTTTCAACTAAGAATCCCCATATTGTGAGGAAAACCCTTCACAACATGTCATTATCAGTCATTAGAGTACAACTGAGAATGGCCTTTCAATCAATACATCATCATTAACTTGATCAAAGAAACTTCATTCATTCTTCATTCATGAGTGTGTGTGTATAGTGAAAATAACCTTTCAACACCACCACCATTGCATTATAGTCATAATCACATTACGTTTATTGAAATCACAAGGCATATACATAAACATCACAGTTATACATCAATTCTTCATACTTTGCCCCTTGAAGGCCATGAATCGCAATTCACCAACAAATCTAGAATACTACAATTTAGGCATGAGTAATGACATAATTCAATAAACTAAATCAATATAGGCTTAATCTCTTCACATGATTCCATAATCAATCAATCCAAATCATAAACACATAATTTAGTAGTTTGGGGGATTCATGGGTTCATGGGAGAAAATCATTATAATTCAATATTAATTCATCAATTCAATCATAATTCATCAAAAATCAATCATTGAAAATGTTTTAAAGTTGAACCCATTACTTCAATTGAAACCTTAACTTTTGGGGGAAATTGGAAGCTTGAAATCATGTTTTGAAGGGATTCCTTGGATGGAACTTAACGAAGGATGAAAACTACCATACCTTGATTGAAGAAGCTCCACGAAATGAAATTGAAGAGAAAAGATGAAATCTTGAGCTCAAAACCCTAACTTCTTCTTCTCCAATGGAGGTTACTAGAGAGAGGATTATTTGGAGAGGAGGTGGTTTCTATTTTTTGAGTTTTGTAGGGATAATGACTTGAAAAAGGTAGTTTAATAGTTTAAAAAGCCTTAAATAACTCTAAATAATCAATATAAATTGATCCCTAACTAATCTAACCAACCTATGAATTTACCAAGTTGCCCCTCCTAAGGCCAAACCTAGGCAAATTCCCAGGTGCCATCTATGCCCCATAACCTATGGACCATAGGTGTGCTCACGCCCCATATTGCAGGTCCGTAGGTGGGATCAGAGACTAGTCATTTGGGGCCTTTCACCTACGTATCACCCCCACGAGGCATGGAGGGACCTATGCCTCGTAGGTCCCATCTGTGGGTCATGCTAATGTGACAGGTTTTTGGTTTTTTGGGGCAGCCTTGGGGTTATGCTTTAGGGTCTTCCTCAAGGACCCTTGGTTGGTCCTTGGGGGTCGTACCTTGACGTTTAACCCCTAAACCCCTCAACCTAAGCTCAGGAACTCATTTTACCACGAAAAACCCCATATCAAACTCAACAACACACTTGTAAGGCTCTAGTGTCACCTACTAATTTTCCGAGTCGTAACATATACAAACAACTAGGTTAGGAACTCCAAAGCCCACTTCTACGAGATTAATGATTTTACGTAGGTCAGTAAAGAGGCTCGTTGGCATTATTTGTGATGTATCAATTAAAGTGGAGAGTTTCATTTTTCTGGTTGACTTTGTGATTTGGACTGCGATGTGGATTTTGAAGTTCCCATAATTTTTGGGAGGCCATTTTCTGTCCACTGGTAGAGCCTTGGTTGAAATGGGGAGCGGTGAGCCAATGGTTAGGCTGAATAATGATGAGGTGAAATTCAAAGTATGCAAGTCGATGAATCAACTACAAGATATGTCTGTGTTTTTCGCGATTAATAAAACTCAGGAAGTGGTCACTAAAGGATCCATAGAGGAAAGGTTCATTGTGGAAACACTAGCCACAGTAATTATGAACTTCGATGAGGCTTTAAGAGTAGAGTATGTAGAGAACCTGAGTTCTCTACTGGCATGGGATCACATTCATATTCTCCAAAGAAGATAGACGATGATATGAAGAACAGGCCAAGATCTTCTACAAAAGCATCCATAGAAGAACCGCATGTGTTTGAATTGAAGCAACTACTTGGTCATCTGAGGTATGTGTTATTAGAAGAAAATAACACTTTGCCAGTTATTGTCGCTGCAGATCTTAATGTTGAACCAGTTCAAGCATTAGTGAAATTGTTGAAAAGGTTCAAGAAAGCAATTGGTTTGACCATTGCTGGCATATGTGGTTTACCTCCTTGTATTTTTAATGACAAAATCCAATAGAAGGAGGATTGCAGCCAGAGTATAGAGTACAAAAGGAGGTTGAACCCATCTATTCAAGAAGTGGTAAAAGAAGAGATCTTTAAATTGTTAAATGCAAGTGTGGTGTGCCCCCATTTCAGATAGTCATTTGGTGAGTCTAGTGCAGTGTGTACCCAAAAGGGTGGAATGAATGTGGTGTTGAACGCTAAGAATGAGTTGATCTCACAAAGTCTAGTCACAGGTTGGCGAGTCTGCATGGACTACATGAAGTTGAACAAGTGACCTTAGAAGACCATTTCCCAATGCCTTACATGGACTAGATGTTGGAAAGGCTGGTAGGAAAAGGATTGTATTATTTCTTCGATGTGTACTCTGATAAAAACCATATTTCGATTGCTACTGAAGTTTAGGATAAAACCACTTTTGCATGCCCATATTGTACCTTCGCATGGAAATGCATGCAATTTGTATTATGTAATGTTCGTGTGATTTTCCAGCGATGTATGATGTCTATTATCTCGAACATGGTTGAAGACACTTTAGAGTTATACATGGATGAATTTTCTATTATAGGAGATACTTTTGATGATTGTTTGTTCTATCTTACTAGGGAACTACTGAGGTGTGAATAGACAATCCTGGTTCTCAACTGGGAAAAGTGTCATTTCATGGTCAAGGAGGGCATAATAGTGAGCCATAAAGTGAGTGAGAAGGTTTGGAGGGGTATAGTGCAAAGATTGATGTCATTGAGAAGCTTACTAAATCTATTTATTTGAAGGAAATCCATAGTTTCTTGGGACATGCAGGGTTCTATAGGAGATTCATTAAGGACTTCCCCATTTTTGCACATCAATTGAGTTAGTTTTTTGATAAGGAGATAAATTTCACCTTTGATGAGGCATCCACCAAAGCATTTAAATGTCTCAAGGAGAAATAGATTTCAGCCCCATTTATCATTACTAAAAATTTGTTTGAACAATTTGAGGTAATGTGTGATGCCAGTGGTGTTGCTTTGGGGGTTCTGCTGAGTCAGAAGTGCAACAAGATCTTTAACCCGATACACTACACAAGGAAGACATTGAATGGAGAGCAAAAGAACTATATGGTCACCGAGCAATAATTGCTTGCAAACGTGTATGCTTTTGAAAAGTTAAGAGCTTACCTGCTAGGAACAAAAGTGATACTTCATACTGAATATAAAGCATTGAGATATCTGGTGGCGAAGAAAGTTGATAAGCCAAGGCTAGTAAGATGAGTGTTGCTTTGAGGTTAAAGTCCAAAGAAGTTGTGAAAAACCAAGTGGCAGACAACTTGTCAAGGTTAAAAGCAGGAAAGAAGTAGGAGGCTGAACTTTACATTGATGACTCATTTCTAAATGAGAAGGTATTAATAGCTACTCTTGATCGTATTCCTTGGTTTTCTGACTATTCTAACTAACTTGTTAGTGATTTGATGCCTAAATATCCGACCTTTCGACAAATATAGAAAGAAGTTCTTGCATGAAGAAGAACTACTCCACTCGTGACTTTGAGTTAGCGGCGGTAGTCTTCACGTTGAAGATTTGGCAGCTTTATTTGTATTGAGTTAAATGAAAGATACTCAACTACCATTGTGTTCTTTAGTTCATTTTCAGCCAAAGGGACCTTAATCTACGACAGTGCATGTATTTGGAGTTACTATCACTTTTTTATCCTTTATAACTCGGCCAAGTCTAATATGGTAACAAAGACCTTAAGAGGAAGGTAGTGAGTATGGAAAGTTGTGATTTCTTAACTGTGGAGGAGTGACATATGGCTTTGGACATTCAGTATTTAGCAAACTCGATGGTTAGGCTCTATATTTCTGAGCCAGACAAAGAACTTTCTTGTGTAAAGACTTGATCTTCTTTCATGGAGTAGATTCTGGCATTGTATTGTGAGGATCTGCATTATAGGTGATTTAGGTCAAGGTTATTAGAAGCGAGGCTTGGAAGGTGACCTTAGATATCGAGGGCATTTTGAGGATTAAAGGTCATATATAAGTTCCCAGAGTTATTGAGTTAGTTAGGTCGATTCTTCAGGAATCCCAATATTCCATGTAATCTATTCATCCTAATGTTGCGAAGTGGTATCTTGATCTAAGGTTGCCACTATTTATTTTGTGGGATGAAGATGTACATCGCACTGTATGTGGATAGGTGCTTGAACTATCAACAACTGAAGTACAAGAACCAGAAACAATGTGGATTAACTCAGTGGCTACCCATTACAGAGTCGAAGTTGGAGTGTATAGCCATGGACTTTGTGGAAGGCTTACCATGTAATTTCTAACATTTGATTATATTGGGGTCATTATAGATCAGTTGACCAAGTCAGATCACTTACTACCGGTTAAGACTGCCTATATTTTCGAGAGATTGTTCAAATCTACCTCACAACGACTATTTTTTTTGCACGGCGTGACAGTCTCTATTGTTTCAGACCATGCTACTCATTTCACTTCGAATTTTTTGGAGGTCTATTAGAGTTAGTTGGGTACTTGGGTTGTGATGAGTAAAGATTTCAACCCTCAGGATGATGGTCAGTGTGAGATGACTATGCAGGTTCTAGAGGATATGTTATAGGCTTGTGTTACTGATTTCGGTGGCCAGTGGAATCAGTCATAGGCTTTGGTGTAGTTCGCGTTTTATAATAGCTACCTTCCAAGTATTCAGATTGCACCATTTGAGGGATTACATGAAAGGTGGTGTCTTTCCCTGTTGGGCTGGTTTGACACTTTCGAGGTTAAGCCCTGGGCACCAACTTTTTGAGAGATTCTATGTGATCTAGGAGCGACTCCATAATGCCTAGAGTAGCTAGGGGAGTGATAAATGCTCAAACTACACTTCATCCAATACTAGGTGTAATCGATCATTAGCTAGTATAAAACTCAACAAAGTGTTTGGGTTGAACCCACAAGGAGCGGTATAGTACAGAATTCAATTAAGAAGTAGAACTTGCGATTCTAATCGGTTATAGAAGTAGACATTGTCGAAATAAATAAAAATTAAGTTTAAGGTTTGACAACGAATGTCAGATGTGGGGTATAAAAGTGTTAATTAACAACTACAATAATCACGAAAACAGGGGAGTATACAAATAAAAGAGGATTCTCGGGGATGTGATCGATTATATGCTAATTTCACTATATGGGTAATTAAAGTTTATTAATAAATTGTTGAATCTCAGTGTGTAGGCTAGACTATAGATGCAATAGCTTTCTCTCGAACAACTATTACGATTCAAGCGAGTTCTCTCAAACCTCGGCAAGCTTAACACTATAAACAACCCGAAACCTTAATTTATCTACTCTCTCGAGCTAGATAGGTAGGAATGAGTTAACATTCACTCTTTCGAGCTAAACCAAGAACAACCCACACACTATTATAATTAATTGATAACCTTGGTTTTAAAACATCTTTCCCAAGCAAGCCAAAAACACTAAGCTAAAATTGTATTTGCAACTACAATTCATAAATTAACATTCAGATATCAATTAAATCCACTTTAAAATAGCATTTAAATCGGTAAACAACAATACCCTTCTAATTAGCCAAATAATCACATGATAACACTCCAATAATTGGTATTTTATCCACACATCATAAAAGGAAAGAATTCAATACCAATTACTTTCTCTATAATCTGGGTATTGCAATCCAAGTCTTTACAATGGTCCAAAATGCTCAAAATCAAAAACCCAACTTCAAATCTACTTGAAAACTCCTTCGACAAGGTCTAACAATAGTAAACTCAGGAAAACTAGATTCCTAAAAGATTTGATTAAAAGATTGATGTCTTTCCTACTTTTCAAATTTCAATTTATAGTTTTCCAAATTTTGACTTTCAGGACAGTTAGGGAAAGTAAGTCGAGCGACACTGACTAACTCGGTGACACGCCCTTTGCCCCATTCCACCGCTGGTTTGTCTTGTCTCTTTATCCTCAAAGTTCTGCAACTTTAGGCTGTAAGGATCAAGGTAGCCGATCTGTTCGGCGGTCTGCCAGCTGTCCATTTCCATCGCCAAGTAGTTTTCTTCCCTAGGCTGGCAGTCTGGAACTTTAGGCAAGCTGAAGTGCCACTCGGCAATTCGACGAGTGGCTTTGGCGATTCTCAGCTTTTACTATCTTATGCCTTTTTCATCTTTTTCGCTCCTTTTTGATCGATAATGTCCTTGCCTTGGTCTTTTGCCTTCGCTGCTGCAAATCGACACTTGAACATCAATTTAGAGCAAAAATTAGGCATTTCAGGAGAATAATTATGAAAACAAAGACCTAAATGAGTCAAAATATAAGACTCATCAACACCCCCAACTTAAACTGTTGTTTGTCCTAAAGTGAAATTGAAGATCAACCAATTCAATAAGGATGTCTACAGATAATGCTACTTAAGATTCAACATACATGCACACAAGAGGTTCAAACTACACATGCAATGCTTAATTGTGCACTCTAAGTTTCAAATTGTGACTAAACATCATCAAATGGACACAACCTCACAATGCTTGCTTCAAATACAAGTCCAAACTCAACAAAAGCATTTGAATGCCTTCCCTCCAAAAATGACTCCATGCTCACACAAATCTCATCAACTTTAAAAGTTTGGAATCAAAAATAACTCTCACCCTCTCAAAAAAAAACACATACATGATCCTTCCCCATAGGCTTGCCTGTATTTTTCAATCGACATGATAATAAGATCATTCAAAATCACAATGGTTATTCAAGGCTTGTAACGGGTCTAAGGGTAATGGTATGATCATTTAGGCTTAGTGACTTCTACCATCATGAAGCATGCCCTGTAAATTATTATTTCACCTTCTCTACAATACTTTTCGATTCTCAAAATCCACACTCTATTCCTTTGTGCACAACTTATTGGATACCCCATTTCTTTTCCTCATTTCACACAATTTATTTCGACAATATATATCTTTTTCAATCCTTTTTCATTACCCTTTCTTCTTCTCTTTTTTTTTATGGAGGGGTTCCATCTTTTTCAACAAGATCTTTTAAAAGGGGGGATTTTCTAAAACTTCTTGATTTACCTCCTTTTGACACCCCCCCAACTAAGGCTTTTTGCCTAAATTGGCTATTTATTATCAACCAATGCCTCATGAAGATTATAGGTGGGAAAGAAAACAGGTCATTTGTTCAAGTTTATTCTTAACAAAAGGATAGGCTCAAGTGGTGCCAAGCTAGATTTAAACTTTTCACAAGGTCGTCACTGTTATACCCCATTTTAACTCGAGGTTTAAACGTGTACAACATATTGGTGATTTCCAAAGTAATTAACTAACTTAAGAAGTCGCCACCTAATTAATTACGGTGAATTAAGACAACTAAATATTTAACTAAGTGATACTAAAAATGACTTCAATTAAGGTCTACTAACGTGTATGATTCTAGTTAAGGGTTCTAATTTATCCTAAAGGGAAGGGGTTAGGCATCCTTTAAAGTCTGTTAAAAACAGTTAACCGGCCAAACCTAGGTTAATTAATTAAACTAAAAATTAGTGCTAAAGAATTTGAAAAAAATCATGAGTTGTAAAACATTTTAACAATAAATAAAACTCTTTTATATTTTGAAAGAATTGACTTGCATTTTTTCTTTTTTGAAAACAATAGATAATCACTTGTTTAAAATGACAATTGTTTGTACAAAATTTGGTACCAAAATGTATACTAAAAGAAAAGTCTCCGTATATGAAGTTAATATGCATGCCTTTAAAAAGTATTGTTTACATTATACACCTTGAAATCAATAACACATTCTACACTTGAAAGACTCTTTAGAATTTAAAATAGAACGACAAATCTTTAGTAAATAAAAATCATTTGTTTAAAGTAACTTTGTTTGAACCAAAATTTATTGCTAAAGATCTGAAAATAATAATAAAAAAAGATTTGTGTTTGTAGTAGTATTGTAAGGACATAAAGCTCCTTTTAAGACATTTGCAGTTGAGGAAAAAAAAATTCAATGAAAAAGTTTATCAATTTTTAAACAAAGAAAAAACTTAAAAGTTTAAAGGATACATTGAAGATCGTTAAAAGTTTTAAAAAGGTGGCCAATGTTGAAAACAAAAAAGAAGAAGCTAAAATCGCTATATATTAACTAAAGAAAATTTCCTTTTTAACACCTAGCAAGCAATAAGAAATATCACATAACACATACATCCACAAATAACATTAACAACCTAACAACAGATAACTAAAAAAATTCAGAAAGGAACATTTTCCATATTTCCTTGCTACTGGATGAGTCTTCAGGACGCGAGAGACACAAAGTAAAGCAGTGGATGCACATTTTCAAAGTCTAGAGATGTCATGAGACTATACGGCGGTGAGAGTCTTTCATGAAGACTCCTTTTAGCTCCCGAAGTGTTCATGCAAATAAAAAGAAAGTAAAGAGGATTAGTAAGACAATTCAATTTTATTCTACACCAAAAAAACTAGATATGAAATTGGATTAAATAACACAACAAAATATAACGTACTAAAGACAAAATGTGTAAATGACAAACGAGTAAATTTTCGAACCATCTTAAAATAGTTAGATTTTTAACAACTGCCTTCTAAGCACAAATTAATATATACTTTTCAAGCACATTAATTCTTGTATTCATACAGTAAGCATTATATGACATAAAGGTAAAATGCAAACCCATCCAAAACTTTTACTGGAAAAGAACAAAAACCAAACCAAATTTAAAATAGTGTAAATCTAGTTGAAGGAAGTTAGGCTGAAAATAATTCAAATAGTCATGGCCTACACTATATCCCTAGCTAAGAAAATTAAATATTTGTTCCCTTTGAAAACTTGCTTCTGCTTTTTTCTTAAAATAATAAATTTGATAATTAAGAGAACACCAAATAACATTGATAACATGCTTATGCACAAACAAACATAGTTGCATATTAAGAGAACATCAAATGAATAATCATTTGAAACCAAAAAAGAAAACTGATTTCATGTCAAAGAAAATACAAAAATACATTTTTAAACTCTACTTTCAGATTTCAGTATAGCTAATGAATACAAAAATCATTCCTGAATCACACAAATTTCTTAGAGCATTCATAACATTATAATTGCAATGATAAAACAGAGCTAAAAGGGGCGAGTATTACCTATTGCGGGGCAATGAACAGAGGCTTGCGGTCTCTAAAGCACACTCAAACTCAACTACACTTAGGTTTGAGATTTTCGCAAAGAGAGTTGAATACTTTGAGCTTTTAGAAAATCAAACTAATACAAAGGAAAACTAAAGTTTCAAGAGAAGAAGTCGTCATTCGCTGTGCAAGGATGAAGAAAATTTATTAAGGAAATCTTAGAAAACAAAATGGTCCCCCCAAAATGAATGAAAGAGCAAGTATTTATTAAAAACTTAAAGCTTCTAGGCTTAGCATTTGGGCAGGAATTTTTCCAAACTCGAGTTAAGAGACCCGTTTGAATTTGAACGTTGCGATTTGGATGGACTTGGTCCTTCACGTGATTGACAAGATTGTATCACGAAAATAGGGTAGCTAAACTCTGCTCTATGATTAAAGAATAGTGGAGTTTGTTGAAAAGAGGAAAAAGACAGAAAGTAGAGGAAGAGGGGGAGGTGTTATGCTGTTGCGCCTGCTATTGTAGGGTCTAAAAAGAAGTTTGGGCTGGTGCTAAATTTTCTTTGTGTGCTGATCTGAAAATTCTGTTGGGCCATATTTTGGAGTGGAGTTGGGCTCGTTTTGCTGGCCAATTTTGGGCTGAATTTGAAGGTCTTTTCTCTTCTTTCTTTGTATTATTTTGGGCTTCTAACTTAATAATTAATACAATATATATATTATGATATGATAAGAACTAGAAAATTACATAATAAAAATATCGCTAATATATATACAAAATATTGACTTATAATTAATTTAATAACTATGAAACTAGAAATAAGATGACAACAATTGATTAATTAAGAAAAGAGGTGTAAAAATTGATAATAATCATTTTGATAATAAAACCTATACTTTTAGTTGATAAATAGTCGTAGTAGTAAAAATAGTGATGAAAAAATATAATTTGATACATTTTAATTTAGAAGCTCGAAAATGATAAATTAGAAGAAAGGAAGGTCAAAATTGGGTGTCAACAACTTGTCCCTCATTAACCAAAGACGATGTAAGAGTTTTTGGGCAAAGAAGTTGACGTAGTAGCCAATTTTTCCCGAACAACAAATACGACTTTAGGATAGCATGAGACAATATGAGCATGGGATAACTGATCAGGTAGAGGATTTTGAGAACAAGGTAGTCGCAAGCTTACAACAGTTGCCCCAATATTAAATTATGATGTTATTGGGTATTGTGATCGAGGTGAGTATTTGAGAGTGGAGTTGAGAAAGTTCGAGGTAGACCTTTGACCTTTGTTGGGAAGCTTGACTTTCTCAATAAATTTCCCTAGTTCACTGCTTAGATAAAGTTTCACGTTGCATTGTGTCTCTTGCTGCTGCATGTGGATGGTTCTTTCTGCCAAAATCTTGATAAAATTGTTAGAAAATAATATAAAGCTCGAAATATAATAAACTATTTTATGACAAAAATCATAAGAAAGATGCGTCCTTTCTGAACCAAAGCTTCAGATGAAATTAATCGAATATACTGCTTCAAATTATGCGCCTGCAAAACTCGTTAGTAAAAGAGACATATATATGTAACTCAATTTTTCAAGAAATTTAAAATGCAGTGCTCATATATATATTTTAAAAATAAATAAATAAATAAGGTATTGAGAGATGTCTCATTAGAGACATATAAGCTATTCAAGAAAATTAAAAGATAGCATGCAGTGCTCATATGTATAAAATAAATAATTAAAGCATTGCAAGATGTCTCATTGGAGACAGATAAGCGTTTCAAGAAATTTAAAAGATTGCATGCGGTGCATATGTATAAAATAAATAATTAAAGCATTGCGAGATAACTCATTGGAGACAGATAAGCTTTTCAAGAAATTTAAAAGATAACATGTAGTGCATACGCAGATTTTAAAAATAAATAATTAAAGCATTGCAAGATGTCTCATTAGAGACAAATGAGATTAAAATGTCTTATTAGAGGGCAGACTAACCCAACATGTCATATTCGATGGCGGATGAACCCGATAACTTCTATTTTAGGGTGAATAATCCCAAAGTATCCTATTTTAGGATGGAAAAAAACCCAACATATCTTATTAGAGGGTGAAAAAACCCAACATATCCTATTAGAGGGTGGAAGAACCCAATTTTATCCTATTTTAGGGTGGAAGAACGCGATGCATTCCTATTTGAGGGTGGAAAAACCCGATGTATCCTATTTTAGAGTGGATGAACCTAATATATCCTATTTTAGGGTGGAAGAACCCGATATATCCTACTATAGGGTGGAAGAACCCGATATATCCTATTATAGGGTGGAAGAACCCGATATATCCTATTAGAGGGTGGAAGAACCCGATATATCCTATTAGAGGGTGGAAGAACCCAATATTTCCTATTAGAGGGTGGAAGAATCCGATATATCCTATTTGAGGGTGGAAGAACCCAATGTATCCTATTTTAGGGTGGATGAACCCAATATATCCTATTTTAGGATGGAAGGACCCAATGTGATGCAAACTTATAAATATGAATTTTGTGCAATGCAATGAGCTTGGTGCGATTTTTTTGCGGTAGCGAACAATCATAACCTAGTATGAAGAGCTTGTTGCAGTGCCTTTGCAGTATTGAATATTTAAAATGCAGTGCCTGGTGCAATACTTCGCACTAGTGCCTATGGTGCCCATAACTTAGGAGCTTCAACTGCGATGAAAATTTGCTGCTTGTAAATTCTGCGCTCAAAGAAAAATTATGAATTTAAAATTTGATTCTTGTTGATGTTGCACCATCTGAACTTGCAATTCTGACTTGATGTTGAGCTTTGTGGAGCTATCGTTCAAGAATAACTAAAAGTCAACTTCTGCATTACTCAAAGAAAATTTGTTAGTATAAAAGAAAATAGTTGCCTTGCATTGAACCATAAAGCTTTGGCTTTGAATCTGCATTTCTGGTTGCTACGGCATTGAAGAATTTTGATGGCGAATATGGCTTGTGATCTCAACTTCTGCCCCTTTTCAGACCATTATAGGTCATCTGCAACGCTATCCCAGTCTTTGCTCTTGGGAGAGAATGGAATTTTTATTATATTGAGACCGAACCCAAAATAAGCTCCTACGTATCCCACTATCGACAGGAATCAGGTCACACGTAGTTCATTAAAAAAGTCTAGAAAGGATTGCAAAAGGGTAGATATTTCTTAAAAAGGAAACGTTTCAAAGATAGTGTCTTTATTAGTCTTCTTGACTGGTTGCACGTTTTCTTTTCAAATGTCTTGGGCCAATTTCAATGGAGCACCCTTAACAACAACTGTGCTTGTGTTTGCGATATTGCCATAGCTGGTTGAAGGATCTATTTGTAGCTTTATCTTGCCACTATCAATCATGCTTTGAATCTTGAATTTTAGTGAAGGACAATTTTCAGTGTCATGTCCTTGAATGTTCGAATGGTAAGCACAATTCTTGGATGAATCAAAGTGCTTAGGCGTATGCTCATGAATGAATCCTTTTCTTGATTGAAGAAGCCCATTTGCTCTCAATCTCTCAAATATATCTGCATATGGCTCATCCAAATGAGTGAAGGAGAAAGGTTTCAACTTCTTTTGTGGTCGCGTGCTAGGTTGTGCTTGGTGCAACTGTTATTTGGAAGGATGTTGGAGATGCACATTGCAATAGCTGGAAGTAGCATGAGATTGCAAAAATTGATCACTTGGATAGTGTTGCGGCTGTTGCGTAGTCATGAAAATTGAGTTGTTTTCTCTCATTTTGCTTTGCAGATTGACTGGTATTTTCTCTTGGAAGGTTTGTTGGACAACTTTTGCTGGTGGGTTGCTTACAATTCTTCCTCCTTGAATACCATTTTCAATCTCTTTGCCAACCTTTATCAAATCGGAGAAGTTTTGTGCACAAGTTCCAAGAAGCTTTTCATAATATAACCCTTCTTGAACATGGATGAAGGTTGAGATCAACTCCTCTTCGGACAATGAAGGATATATTTTTGACGCCTCTAACCTCCAATGTATGGCATATTCTTGAAACGATTCATGTGGCAATTTCCTCACTTTGAGCAAATCGGCTATATGCAAATCATCTCCATTATTGAACTCATATTGCTTTACAAAGTCACGAACCATATCTTCTCATGTATGCCATTTGCTAAAGTCTTGCTTAGTGTACCAAACAACTGTCAATCCTGATAAACTTTGAATGAATAGTCTCATTCGCATGGCTTCAACATGTCCAATACCAACTAATCTGTTGCAATAGTCTTTCAAGTGAGCGACGGGATTTCCTTTCCCATTGTAAGTATTGAACTTAGGTAGCATTCACCCTAGTGGAAGTTCAACATTTGGATGCACACATAAATTCTCATACTTCAAACTCTGACAATTTTTTTAGCACAACTCTTCATCAAAATCTTTCCTCAGATTGTGGAGCTCTTTTCCCAAATCTTTATGACAAATTGACTGAATATTCATCTCACGTCTAGAATATAGACGAGTTGCTAATTGGTTATGCTTGTTTTCATTGCAAGGAAATGCAATTGTGGGAGGATGGACATATGGCATTATGGTGACTTGAAAGTTATTGGGATTGATAGTGTATACTGATGGCATTTGCAGAGAGATTGTATAGGCAGGAGTTGGGCGAGGAGATATGGTTAAACAAATGTTCTGAGTTGAGCTGAAAGCTTTAGTAGGTGTAGGAAGAAGATAGATATGAAGATCACAAGTTTTGGCCTATGGAGATTAAACCACAAGCATGCCATGAGAAGAAGATGTGTAGATGCGATGAAGAGCTTTATTTCTTTATTCTTCTTTTGAGATGTAATAAAGCTTAAGGCTATTTTTGTATTTAATTTGGGGAATAGATTCGTTTAATTTATTAAAGAGCAATGGAATGAAATATTTTGACACATTTATTTTTCAAATACGTGTTACGCCTACCTCTAGCATAAAGAGGTCCCCTATATATTAGGATGCATTTTTCGATATAATTGTTTAACGTGCTTTATAAATATTTGTTTGCTTACTTGCTACGTGACTTATATGCATTTTTTTGCAACATGATTCAATTGATTATTACTAATATCATCTTTGTTTTTTCTTATTTTTTAGAAAGATAAATTATTTTGCCTTTATCATATTGTTTAATTGATACATGTTGCATTTTTACAAATTCTTATGTCGTGTTCATAAATTATTTAATTTTATATTAATATTTCCGCGTTCAGTGCATTTTTATAATTCTAAAGCATCGATTAGGCTCATATTCATCCTAGGCTTGCGCAAATTTTAAATGACCTTGTTTAAAAAATTTCTTAGGTAATATTTTACAAAAAATCACTTTCTTCCTTTAAAATTTTCGAAATTTGATTTCTTCCTTTGATTTTCTCAATATTCGTATCTGCGACTTGCTTTAAGAATTTTCTTCTTACTTTTTAAATAAATCGGCATAATTTTCATCACTAGGTGTTATATTTTTTGCCCGTTCACTCCAATTTTTTGCATCAAAATTCGCTCTTATAAATCTTTACCTTCTCGAGCTTTTTCAACTCCCTTCTTTACCGGTATGACCCTCTTTTTCTAACAACAATTTTTTTTCCCATTAATTCCAAACTTCGTAGAATCTACTTAGTATTCTATCTACGTTATGGAGATTTTACTTATATTTTCAATTTCTTCCAATTTTCACATCATTTGTTGCTTCTTAAATTGGTAGATTCGCGCAATCTACCAAATAGCACTTGTTGATATTTGTTCAATATTGTCTCCATCAAGTGCAATACTTCTACTATTCAAGGTAGTCGTACCATTCTTTTTACACACTAATTTCAAGTAACGACATGCAAGTCGAGGGAATCTCATTGGTCTTTCAATTGTTTGACATTTTCTCCACCCCTGACAATATTAAATCCGCTAATACTAAAACAGAGCTTAAGGGCATTCAACCTTCCAATTTATCAATTCCAATTCTCGTGCGCTCGATTAACCTTCATTTTCCTAATCTTGAGATTTTTCATCAAATTTGTTTTATTTAATATTTATTTATTTTCTTAAATGATATCCCTTATAGGACTAGATCCCGTTGGTTTTTTAATGCTCTACTCTTGACCTTTCACATACTTACTCCATGCTTACCAAATATTTCATTTTTCTTCCAAAGGTTAACTTAAGTTGAGCATCAAAAGGACTAACAAATTCAAGGGTGACATGGCCGACAGAATTGTGATCGACTTAGTTGAAGATGAGTTGAACTGTGAAGAAGCCGAGTTATATCAGGATAAAGTTTCTAAGCTTGAGGGAAAAGTGGCAAAAATAGAACAAGAAATTGATGGCATCAAGGAAATGATAGCCGATCTTAAGAGCTCTTCCTATGAAAATTCATTGGATCATGATCATAAGGACTTCTCCGATGAAAGTTTAGAGGGATACTCTCCTATTCGCGCAACTGCATATCTCAACTCTTATTGTAATGCTCAGTACTTTTCAAACATGCATCCACTTTCACAGAATGAGGCATTTGACAATTTAGAAAATGGTGGAAGACATTTTAATACCGAGACTAACCAAAGTTCCTTCACAAATGAGCTTGCTCCACAACTTGGGGCAAATTTGGTTGAGATGGAAAGTGAAAACAAGACACCTTATAATCTCGTTGATATTCCAATGTATGATGGGACAAGTCTTCCCCAGAACCACTTGAAGGCATATCTTGATTGGTTAGCAAGCATAGGGCAAGGTAATGAATTTAATATGATACCTTTTGTTAGGATGCTTACATGGTCAGCCTTGATGTGGTATGCAAATCAAGACACAAGGAAATGGTTCTCTTGGATCGATATGGCCAAAGATTTTATTAAGAAATATGGGCCTCCTAATAGGGCATCTAAAGGGTGTGAGCCTAAGTGATCATTTATTTGTATGTTTTAAATTCCTTTTTATGTAAGGCGAACTACGCTTGACCTTATTTCCTTGGTGGATACGTAGGCAGCCCACATAGAGACTCTGTCATATTTAATTAGAAATTTTAATATATCTTTTGCATATAATTGGAACTACGTTCGACCTGGTTTCCTTGGTGGATACGTAGGTAGCCTATATAAGGCCCGGTCGGTTTATTATAAAATTTTAGTATCCCTCCGAAGAAGCTGGGGCATAATTTGGGCACACAATCAAGTTGGAAGCATACACAAGTTTACAAAACATAAGGATCAAGTTGAAGTTAAAATTTGATGCTCGACATGAGTCAACCTTTCTCCAAACTAATTTTTCTATTCCAAATCAATTCTCTTTCCCATTTTCAGCGTTAGAGCCTACTAGCTAATACGTCTCTCTCGTCCACTCATTTTAGACTTAAATATTTGCCTCAAGCCTAAAATTCTTATTTTTTCAAAATCACAGGCATAATCTATTTTATCTAATATTTCATTATTTTTATAGTTTTGTTTCTTCTTTAGAGGTTGCCTAGCATTGAACACTATTTTGGTGGCGAATCTGCATCAAGGGCGAAGCTACAATGGCGGACAAATTGAAAGCATTCAACAATGGTATGGGACGTGTGCAAGCACAAAAGGATGATTGTGAGAAGAATGTGGTTCAAAGAAACAATTTGGTCAATTTCGAAACTACCGTTAGCCTTAAATTAGAACCAACGGTCCATATTTGGCACAACTATTTTTCAAATAATGCACATAGAAATGATAGGAGTCACTCGGGGTCGTGAACCCACTTGGACATTTGGAAAAAGTTGACTAATAAACTTAATACACCAAGGGTATTAAGCCTGTTAGGTTTATATGATGCCTGTACCATAAAAGGTGTTGGTTTAGCTCTATCCTGGGTTGATTAAGAGTGGGTTTACTAGACACAAGGTTTCCGAGTGGACAACTCGAGGGAGAAGGCTACGCGGTCACACGGAAAAAGATCCGGACAGCCCGCGCATACGCCAACTCTCCTAAATTTGGGATTTTGAAAGAAATTTGCAGGTGCGCAATACACACCTCGCGTGTACATGTGATAGTGTGAATTTTCCATAATTGGAAGAATTATGAGTGGAATGACAATTTATATGAAGCAGTAACAAATAAACAATTTATATAAGCAGTAACAAATAAGCATTTTATGTCACATAAGCATGATAATAAGACATTTAAGCAATTAAAACAAAACAAACAATTAAAAAAGACAAGCAAATACTAAAAGGCTTAATTATTAACATAAGTTTGTTATGGTTTAGAACCTAAAGTCCCCAGTGAAGTCGCTAAGCAGTTATACCCCATTTTAACTCGAGGTCAAAACGTGTACAACATATTGGTGATTTTCAAAGTAATTAACTAACTTAAGAAGTCAACACTTAATTACGGTGAATTAGGAAACCTAAATATTTAACTAAGTGATACTAAAAATGACTTCAATTAAGGTTTACTAAATGTATGATTCTAGTTAAGGGTTCTAATTTATCCTAAAGGGAAGAGGTAAGACATCCTTTAAAATCTGTTAAAAACAATTAACCGGCCAAATTTAGGTTAATTAAATAAACTAAAAAATAGTGCTAAAGAATCTGAAAAAAATCATGAGTTGTAAAACATTTTAACATTAAATAAAACTCTTTTATATTTTGAAAGAATTGACTTACATTATTTCGTTTTTGAAAACAATAGATAATCACTTGTTTAAAATGACAATTGTTTGTACAAAATTTGGTACAAAAATGTATACTAAAAGAAAAGTCTCTGTATATGAAGTTAATATGCGTGCCTTTAAAAAGTATTGTTTACACTTTACACCTTGAAATCAATAACACATTCTACACTAGAAAGACTCTTTAGAATTTAAAATAGAACGACAAATCTTTAGTACATAAAAATCATATGTTTAAAGTAACCTTTGTTTGAACCAAAATTTATTGCTAAAGATCTGAAAATAATAATAAAAAAAAATTGTGTTTGTAGTAGCATTGTAAGGACTTAAAGCTCCTTTTTAGACATTTGCAGTTGAGAAAAAAAAAAATCAAAGAAAAACTTTATCAATTTTTAAACGAAAGAAAACACTTAAAAGCTTAAAGGATACATTGAAGATCCTTAAAAGTTATAAAAATGTGGCCGATGTTGAAAAAAAAAAGAAGACAAAAGCTAAAATCGCTTTCTATTAACTAATGAAAATTTCTTTTTTAACACCTAGACAAGCAATAAGAAATATCACATAACACATGCATCCACAAATAACATTAACAACAACATAAATGCAAATAACTAATTTTTTTTATAAAGGAACATTTTCCAGATTTCCTTGCTACTGGATGAGTCTTGCGGACGCGAGAGACACAAAGTAATACAGTGGATGCACATTTTCAAAGTCTAGAGATGGCATGAGACTATACGGTGATGAGAGTCTTTCACGAAGACTCCATTTAGCTCCTGAAGTGTTCATGCAAATAAAAAGAAAGTAAAGAGGATTAGTAAGACAATTTAATTTTATTCTATACCAACTAAACTAGATATGAAATCGGACTAAATAACACAACAAAATGTAGCATACAAAAGACAAAATGTGTAAATGCCAAATGAGTAAATTTTCGAACCATCTTCAAATAGTTAGATTTTTAACAACTGCCTTCTAAGCACAAATTAATATATACTTTCCAAGCACATTAATTCTTGGATTCATACAGTAAGCATTATATGACATAAAGGAAATATGCAAACCCATACAAAACTTTTACTGGAAAAGAACAAAAACCAAACCAAAGTTAAATAGTATAAATCTGGTTGAAGGAAGTTAGGCTGCAAATAATTCAAATAGTCATGGCCTACACTATATCCCTAGCTTAGAAAATTAAATATTTGTTCCTTTTGAAAACATGCTTCTGCTTTTTTCTTAAAATAATAAAGCTGAAAATTAAGAGAACCCCAAATAACCTTGATAACATGCTTATGCACAAACAAACATAGTTGCATATTAAGAGAACATCAAATGAATAATCATTTGGAACCAAAAAACAAAACTGATTTCATGTCAAAGAAAACACAAAAATACATTTTAAAACTCTACTTTCAGATTTCAGTATAGCTAAAGAATACAAAAATCATTCCTGAATCACACAAACTTCTTAGAGCATTCATAACATTATAATTGCAATGATAAAACAGAGCTAAAAGGGGCGAGTATTACCTATTGCGGGGCAATGAACGGAGGCTTGAGGTCTCCAAATCACACTCAAACTCAACTATGCTTAGGTTCGAGATTTTTGCATAGAGAGTTGAATACTTTGAGATTTTAGAAAATCAAACTAATACAAAGGAAAACTAAAGTTTCAAGAGAAGAGTCGTCATTCGTTGTGTAGGATGAAGAAAATACATTAAGGAAATATCAACAAACAAATATCGTCTCCCCCAAAATCAATGAAAGAGCAAGTATTTATTAAAAACTTAAAGCTTCAAGGCTTAGCATTTGGGCAGGATTTTTTCCAAAATCGAGTCAAGAGACCCGTTTGAATTTGAACGATGCGATTTGGATGGACTTGGCCCTTCACGTGATTGACAAGATTGTATCACGAAAAATAGGGTAGCTAAACTCTGCTCTATAATTAAAGAATAGTGGAGTTTGTTGAAAAGAGGAAAAAGGCAGAAAGTAGAGGAAGAGGCGGATGTGATCTGTTGCTGCGCCTGCTATTGTAGGGTTTAAAAAGAAGTTTGGGCTGGTGCTAAATTTTCTTTCTGGGCTGATCTGAATGTTCTGTTGGGCCATATTTTGGAGTGGATTTGGGCTCGTTTTGCTGGCCAATTTTGGGCTGAATTTGAGGTCTTTTCTCTTCTTTCTTTGTATTATTTTGGGCTTCTAACTTAATAATTAATACAATATATATATATATATATATATATATATATATATATATATATATTATGATATGG